>JAPDOI010001874.1:45000-129872 GCA_029168955.1 Aplectana chamaeleonis | reverse complement strand
GCAGGACCGCAGTCCATTGATTCGGAAGCATTGGATTGAACATTCCAAAACGTTCTAGCTCAGAAGTTGCCAAATTGATGAAGATAAGCATCCGCAATTTAGATCAGCAGTTTCCGTTTTAGTGGACCCTTCCTCCTACACGGAGTTTCCAACGTGATAATGCGCCCGAATTTCATGACCACAGCCAGGTATACTTTCCCCGGCACGCCACCGTGACAACATCACTCGATATGGGAGATGAACGAGGAGGCCCGGCAACCCTCGGGGGAAGAATGGACCCGACCTCAGGCGTGAGGTAGGCTCCTCCAATGCGTAATGACCGGCCATTTGTGGCTCTAATACTGAGCAAACATCACACGCCCACGTCCGAAACACAGTCTGAACATTCAATAGTCTCATGGAAAAAAAAGATCAAATAGTGGGTCGTATTTCTTCGATCGAAATGACCCGAGTGTTTGCTGTTGGGAATGCTTTGTGAGAGAATCGTTGCGTTTATACAAAGTTGTGTGATGGGGATTGTTAAGAATTGAGCTGGTTTTCAACTTCTTGGGTCCTACTCAGTATGTTACGCTCTCTCCGCAGGAGTTACACGCTTCTCCTCTTCGCTTTCAGCTACCAATAGTCATGACAGCTTGTTGAGGTCTAGTGTTAGACGATCCGGCCGCTTACAACCATTTTCTGGCTGTTTTTCGTCGTACTTCTGTTCTTCCTGTTCTTAGAGGGACCTTAAAGGCACAGTCCAAGCTCAGGGGTAATTTTTGATATTGTATTCCGGCCACCGTGTATAGCAACCCTGCCAAGCCCGAAGTCTCAATTCGCTCAAGGAAGCGAGTAAAAGCGGGAGAAAAGTCGACCCCGCCCCATGGAAGAAAAAATGGGTAACGCCCACCGACAAGCTTCCGGTCTTATACTGAAGAGAAGCGCGATCGATTTTGATCCAAATCTATGTCCTTCCGTTTGTTTTCGATCTGGCTTTGTACTGGGACCTGTTTCAAAGTTATGGCTGCGAATAACGAGAAAAAAACAGGCTCGGGACAACTCGTCCGCGAACTTCTCGCCGTTCAAATTCAGAATCTTTGAGGAGCCATAACTCTGTTAGTAGTGAGGTCTGAGCGATCACGGGGATACCATTGTGATCAGCGTGAACATTTCTCTAAGACAACCAAGAAAGTAAAAATTCGATCCTGAGGTTGGACTGTGTCTTTAAGCCTACATTTTTGTGAAAACACGGGCAATTTTCTACCGTGAACATTGCCTTTAAATGATTTCCTGGACATCGAGACAGATACATAAGCCTTGAAAGTCTGTGGAGGTTACTTGGAGTGCTCAATACGAATCTGATGCCCACTTATCGACTTTGAGAATTTTCTTGTAGACTACGAGAGCTAACTATCTATGTATATTGCACGGCAACGGGAAAAGACGGTGGCGGACTTTTAATATACTGTAGTATCAATCATTTTCCCGAGACAGGTGTGATTGATCGGTAAGTTTCTGTTTCCACCGATGCGAGTATAGCTGTGGAAGCAATGAAAACAAGCGAAAATGTGACAATGGAAACAACAACTCACCGATCAATCACAGCTGTTTAGGAAAAATGATTGGTACTACAGTATACTGGTAGAAATCCGCAACTGCACCAACGCCTTTTTCAATTGTCATGGACCGTAAATGGCATCACATCCACCGAAACCTACAGTAAGCCCCTGAATATCGAGAAACGGGTCATAGATTCGTATTCAGGGCAACGGATAAACTCGAAAGAAAAGTTTTTAGTCAAATCTGAAACATTTTTACCGAACGGGCTGCAAATTGTCTCATGGGTACTGACTTTTCGCTGAAATAATAGAAGCTTCCGTAACACGGTTCGAGAACTTCTTCAGCAGCTTCTAAACCTTGAATTGAAACCATCCTTAGGAATCTTGACTGGATTGTGTTCTGTTATAAATGGCCAGATCAAGCAGAATTGTTTTCCTAGGAAGCGGTTCCTATATGTAGTACATATTGTCATAACATCTACATAGAACTTGTAAAATTTCCATATCTCTGTAATGTTCAGTTTACAGGAAATATAAGAAAGTGTTCGAAACGGCAAAAGGTACAGAACTACATGTAGCATGCCTTTCTTCTCTCGGGTTTGTTTCCGGAAGGTCTAGAGCAGTCATAGAAATAGTATAAATCCATACGACTTTCGTTTGCTATAATTTCGCTTCCCAGTTTCATCAAATCGTACTAGCGCAGAAAGTTCTTACTAAAAGTTCTTTCAATCTCTGAAGATTTAGATCTCTCATGTGGAGTGCATCTGTGAGGAATGTGTGAAGTTTTCGCGTCATTGTCGTCTTCGCGGAATGATGATGTGATGAGTTTACGATGATGGTTGTAAAAGTATCACAGCCCCATAGAGTTGTGGTCTTTAAACAGCGTGCAAAATTTACGACACAGGCTCTATGATCACACAAAGAGCGACAAGGAGAGAGAGCGGACTCCTCTTGCCAATATGGCTGGCCAGCCACTATCTCTGCAACAGTCTGCGGCGGACACGTCGAGTTGCGCCAAGACGGGGAGCGCCTTTGATCGATGAGGTCGTCATCTGAAACTTGATTCCATTGGTCCCACACCGATCCGTACCTTCAGTCAGTCGCCAGCCGTGTAGACTGCCCTTCACGCCTCTCAGCTGAACCTTTCCGTCGCATTCGCCTTCAGGGGTGTTTTTAGAGCTGCTCTGCTTTCGACCTCTTCCTTGAGCTCACCGAGGTTGGGGAGGGAAACTCGGTAGATCTCTTATGCTAGCATAGGATCTCCAGCATAGGGCTGACGCTTGGGGCTCGATTACTTTGTGAAAAGTCATTGGGCTACACAGAAGTCATCGCCCATGGGTTACGAGAGAGTTTACCGGTAGAAGTTTCGAGTGATGCTAGAATTCAGTAACGGAAATCTTATTTATGAAAGCCTACTACAAAGCATTGGCATTTATTATGCACCTTAACCTTGAGTTGGGAGCCTGATTCCCCTTTTACCTAGTCGTATCTCTTGTTGTATGTAATCATTCCGTCAGCCAACTCTACCCAGATGCCATAAATACCCTGTGATTTATGCTGAATCAGTCCTAATTTAAAGGCAGTGTTCACGATGAAAAAGCTGCCCGTTTTTTTTTGACGTAAACGTAAGCCTTGGGTCCCTCCAAGAAGAGTAAGTACGGAAGCACCACGGAAAACGGCCAGAAAGTGGGTGAAAATTCCGTGGTCCAGTCAACCTATTGAGTCACTCTGCCCTCGTCATGTAACAGTTGTCCTGCGTTCCTTTCATCAGCATGACAGAGGCCGAATTTCCGAAAACTCTTTGACGCGAAATATTCTAGCATTCAAGCATGTGAATTGCCCCATTTCATTTTTTGGGAGGTTTTGGTACAGGAAGCAGAAAACAATGAACTCTCTCACCTAAGTATTTCGAACCTCAAAACATTTGCGACGTTTGCTTCGGCGTTTTGTACGCAGTGCCCAAAACGCACCAGTGAGCGTAAATATGTTTTTAATAGGTTTTTTCAACAGTTCTTTCTCTGCTATTCAAGAGTTTCATGGGAGCTTTCCCTTATTATCCTTTACTTCGCAAAATTCCCTGCTCAAAAACATAGAAAGTAGAATGTGGTTTTTTTATCGTGAACGTTGTCTTTACCCCATCCATAGCCCGTGGAGTTTGCATTTCCGGTGATTTTTAGACTAACGATTTACGAAAAGCGCCTCCAAATTCAGAAGGAGTTTGGAAGTCCCCCTATGTGTGGTCTAGAATCTGGAATATGCGGATTCCTATTTGCCGGTTCCCGGTAGTTTTTGTCGCCCCGCCCCGTTTTCAAACTTTCAAACTCGATATTGTCATTCCTATCTTCGATTTTCAATCTTTCTAAGTACAAATTCCGCCCACCCTTCATGCCGATGGAAGTTCGGGGACAGGGTCTCTCTACACACCGAGGGAAGAGTTGTCCCGCCTTTTGCGGCTCTAATTCCACTCGGGACCACTTCGCTTGCATTGAGTAGCGTGACGTATCGAATTGCAAAGAGGGGACAACTCCTCCCTCGGTGTGTAGAGAGCCCCTGTCCCGGAAGTTCGAGTTCATTAGCCCGACTTACGAGGCCATTCGCCATTTATTATTTATATGTAACTTTTTCAACTCGGACTCCAAAGTTTTCGCTTAAAATATGTATGGGGTTTTTCTAAAAAAAACTTTTCGTTTTGACCGATTTTCTGGTTGCAGCTGCTATTGAATACTTTAAACGGTTTCAGGGCGCTAGTTGCCTTACATTCTCGAGCATTTGCTCAGTTAAAGTGTGATATGTACTTAATGAAGAATTTAGGCAGAAGTTTCGTCGAAATATCCATTTTGGAAGTTTTATGAAATTAATTTGATAAGTGATCTTTTGACAAAGCGACAATTTGTTACCATTTATTTTCAAGAACATTCTGTCTCTCGCATAGGAAACATCGCTCCGTATTACTAATTCTTACGACTTTTCTTCTAACTTTTCCGCTTGGAATCTTACCGTTGCCTCTCGCAGTGTTTTCTGTCCAAAGCATATCCAAAAGATGAAAGGTTTTGATTGGAGGGCCTGGAGGGCTATGCATACATATGTCCCGCGAAACGTTTTGGGTCTCGTGAGAGGGGAGAAACACTGCAGTCATTGGAGGTTTGTTCCTTTGTGAGTCGACTACGCAACATGTTTATCTCGTAGTTCTCTTTTCTACCATGTGCTACTCACTCTCACAGAAAAAAATTGCTCTATGTTGTTTCCCTTGGCCCATTTCTTCAACCCATCAGCTGAAAATCGAGCGCTATCGATAGGTTCAAGGAACAGGTTTCTTTCGTAATTGTCTTAACGGTACACTCTTTGTGTGTAACTGTGTGCAAAAAGAGGAAGGGCATCTGCTCCATAATATGTGGTGATGCAATTCTCTGTGTTAAAGGCATCGTACGCTTAAAAAACCATGTCCTAATTTTCATATTTCTGAGTGGGTGTTTAACTCTAGTAGACGAAAATAGCGAAAAAGTTCTTCAAAAACCACAACTTTTAAAGAAAACCAATGTTTAAAGTAGTCCACGGCTGGCAGCAAACTGTGCCAGCTGACTGACTGAGGACCGGCTTCTTTTGACAGGATTTGTGAAATTCAACCTCCTCTTTTTTTCGAAATTATACATCAGTGATCCAACAAACTTTCCATGTGTTCTCACAAGGAAAGTGTTCAGAGTGTCAAACGCATCTGCAAAAACGACTAGCGCCATGAGTATCTCTTGTGGCCCAATAGTAAATCTGCGCCGTATCCAGCTGCGAGCTGCAGGTTCCGAGAAGTTACAAGCTCAAAAAGGTTGTTTTTTGTGCTTTTTGTACCTTCCGAAAAGCGCATTAGTCTTTGGAAAATCTGGAAACGGACCTCATAAATGTGTTCAGCGACCAAAACTATCACTCTGAGCGAAGTTTGGGTGAATACGTATTTTCCATACCTTGTCCAGACTGAGAGCGTTTTGGACTTACGCGGATTTTCGGTTGGGCGTCTATTTATACCGCTTAGAGGGCTCTGGAAGCGTTTTAGAAAAATGTTCCAGATTTGACTTAAAATTCTCCTTGGGGGTTTTTGGGGGCGCTGATCACGAATCTGTGGTTTATTATTCGGTTTCCCTAAGTTTTGTGCTAATTTCTTTCGAAGCTTTCCAACCAGAGAAAATTTCGAGGGAAAAACGCCACTTTCGAGATTTCCGGAGTGCTACGATATATATGTCTGAAAATCATTCTCTGATTGTGAGGGTTATTTGGAGTGCTAAACGCGAATCTGGAGTCCGTTTATTGATTTCTTGCAGATTACGGTAGGTTACGGTGGGAATACGGTAGTTTGGTCGAAATCTCAGATTTCACTCAAAATCTGTATACGAGAATTCGCGGTGGAGAATTCGAATTTACCGTTCGTTATTCGCGGTGGAGAATTCGAATTTAACGTTCGTTTGTCGATTTTCAAAATACTAAGGTGGGTTCTGTTCCCTTAATGACATGTTACCTACCGTAACCTACAGTAAACCTCAAAATTTCGACAAATGGACCCCAGATTCGTGTTTACCACCCTAGCTTACCCCTACATTCAAGTTTTGAGCTAAATCCGAGAAAATTTTTCGAAACTCCAAAAAAAAATAATCCTGATGGGTACCCTTGCCTTTTCGCGAGGCTCAAGAAATGCTCATACCTTTTTTGAACCTGCAGCTCGGGGCGGAATACTGCGAATTTTGACTATTGAGCCAGAAGAGATACTAACGATACTGGTCGTTTTCGCAGATGCGTTTACCACTCTAAACACTTCCCTTGTTAGAAGGGCCCAAACAAATGAATAAACACGAAAAACGGTAAGTGGTTCTCAGCGCGTACCATTCCTTTGTTTATACCTTTCTGCGTTTCCTCCCCTTCTTATGCGCGTGGAGAAACACCCAAGGATCTGTGTGTAGGTACAGAATCCCATCTTTAGTCGCTGCAATGATCCATGCGAAGTGGACCTATCCGTTCGCATCGTAACGGGAGATTGGACCCAGCGGCAGAAATGGATGTGCCGTGACGAACCCCCGCTGGGCTGCCGACCCCGTACAATAGCGTTCCACTAGTTGTTTGTAATAATCTCGCTATGAGCTGCCACTTATTCGATTTCCGTTTTTGGAAGTATAGAATCTCAATTTGAAAAGAGGCTGTTTCCACTGCGTATGTTAATTAAAACGTTGAAGAGGAAAGTTGTAGCCTCAATAGATATCCATACCTGGGAATTTAATCATATTTTTGAACGATGAAGTAGTTGTAAACATTTTCGTATCTATCGCGCAGTTTTCGAAACTCCATACTCCCATCGTCGATGAACTTACCCAGGCTGGCTTAGTAAGTCACAATTGAGAGCCAGGATTTTGGTCGCCTCACCCATGGGTTTCACCGTTATGATTTTGACCCAATCTGGAATTTTCATGTGATAGCAAGGCAACTGTTAGCTCGAGGAGTGCTTATGAAGCTGCTAATGAGAGTCCGAAGCTCTTCCGAAGCGATTTTCTCGGTTGTTACAGGCCTGGTTCATACTTCCCGCGACAAGCGACGTTAGTACACGGCGATATTCCTACAAGTCGATCGATCCTAGGTATGGGTGAACTACACTCTTGCCGTCACAGGAAGTATGCACTGGGCCTTAACATCACACTAATTCAGACGAAATGCCGCGGAAATATCACAAGTGTGTCTCCATCAGTTCTTCTCAAAGATTATACCGCATGCAGCTGATGGATGTGATCGATAGCTATCACGAGCGCTCTGCGATTCTCGCTCTTTTGCTGAGCCCGACATTCTGTCCGATAAGTACAAAAAATAAACTCCTTTCCGTAGCGATGGTCATATGGTGATGCGCAGAAACACGCCACGCGCTACTTCGTTCGACCTTCCTGGGGGCTCTTCTAATCTGAGTTCTAAATCTGCCTAAAGCCGTAGGACTAGAGTAACCTACCTGATCTGAGTTTAATTAACCTCGTAAGCTCATTCAGCCCGTAGGACCTCTTACGGAATCGGTCTTCGCGTTCTGCGGCAGCAGATTTCTGCATTCCACCATGTAACGTTTTCTCTGAAAGAATGATAAGGTAGGAACCTCGCGATACGTTCGTTCTCATGCCCCCTAATTCGCGAAAAGACTACGTTTTGTCAGTTTTTTTTAAAGTTCAACTCTTTTTAGTTTTTCAGATCATTTAATGGCAATTTCTTGTATGGATTCCTCAAAGCAGAAAAAAGAGTCCGTGATTTTTGCTTGGGAATCCCCCTCTTTCAGATTTGCATGCTTCTATTTTTTTCATAATTTGGGTCACATGCATCCTGTTGTGAAGGTTGCCCTCTGTACATGTATTCGTACAGAGTTGTTTTCTTTCCTGCATATAGCACTCACTTTGCACCGTGCCGTTACAGTATTCATGATTTTTTTTTCAAAACAACCCTCAAAAGAGATAGAAATATGAAGGATAGAAAAGTCACCGTCTTTACGCAAAGTCCTCAGTATCGGCCTCTTCATGTGACTGTGGTGTGAACGAAATGGTGAAAATGTGGCTGTGGGTGCTTGAAATTAGTCTAGGTTCCATGGAGCCTTGCTTAGAGGGCAGGCCCAGGTTTAGCGACAAAAGGGTCACAACACAAATTTAGCAATGCTCCATTTCGGGCGATGATAGAACCGAGCCGCGGATTGTCGCCGAGGTTCGCAGACAATGGACCTTCCGCTTTTAGCTGGCGGTTTGTGCGCAAGCGGCTGCGGTTTCTCCGTTAGCTAATTTATTTGTTTATTTGCTTTATTTATTATACGCCGTTGCCGACGTGCTCATAAGCCACAAAGTAGCGAGTTAGAGCCATGAAAATGTATACAAAAACAAATCAAGTCTTAGCGCAACGATTCAACTGCCGACCACAAGGCCATGGTTCAAATTAGAGAATAATCGAAAAGGCGTCACTTGACAAAGTTACGAAAAGAATTAAATTACGAAAAGGATTCCCGCGAGAGCTTTCGGAGGGACTGTGGTTGAATTAGGACCAAACACAGGGGTTTTTGAATTCAAAACGGAAGCTTCTCGTCCATCCGCTGAAGCTCTCGGACCACACTCCCCCCCCTCCCAGCGGAAACCAGTCGGACAAACTCCTGTTCCGGTGGCAGTCGGCGCTATTAGCCCAAATTTGAAATTTATCTTTGTCTAAGATGTCAACCTCGTCACGAGAAGAGTACATCAACCATCACGTCAGTCCGACCTCTTAATCATTGGCATACCTCTAAAGAGCTATCGATTTCAATTATTACCAGCAGCGATTCGGTAAGTCCCGGCGAAATTGAACTAATGATAGGGATGTTTCAACGGAAAAGCGAGCGCTCCTCGCGGGTGATAAGCGAAGTCGAGAGCCTAATAGAGCTGCCCCAGGGCTCAATTAGGAATTCTTTGAATACTTCTCTACGTGAAAGCCACTAGTCTACGGACAATTACGCATGATTGTGTCAAGTGCTAGCCGAAGAGGTGAATCACCTTGATTTCTCGAAAAAATTCTCCTATTCAGCGGAAAACTTAACTTTTTTTGAGAAAGTGTGAAGACATTCTCGATCGAATAATTTTTCAACTTTAAATATGCATTTGCACGTATTTATTCACATGCAGTCGTCAAGGATCGCATCGCTACTTTGCGTTCCATATTTTGCGTTGGCGCAAACTCTGTGCACGTATGTTATAGCATATGCACACCGAATTTGCGCCAACGCACAGCTAGGAACGCGAAGTATCAGTACGATTCGCGCCGACAGTATGTACATATATGTTTTGCCTTCGCTCCGAGAAACCACTTTCTGAAGATTTTGAAATTGCCGCACTCGTAACCCTCCTGGAGAAGCAGGGCCGCGCTACCGACTAACCTAGAAGTGAAGCGACCGCACTCTTGACCGATGCGGAAAAAAGGGTTAATCGGCCGATTCTCCTGAAGTATAGGGGGCTGAAATGTCAATAGGCCTCGAGGGCAAGATCTCTTTCCCGTATGTTTTCACATCAAGGCTACAAAGTCGACTGGAAAGTTTTGTAGTTCCAAGTTTCCAGAAAAAAAATGACGTAGCCACTCTTCTGGGGTGGGGTTCACGGAACGCTACCCACGGTTTATTCATGGCTAGCGTAACCATTGTTAAGCAATTCGTGTGCAAATCAATTGGCATTTAACCATTGCTAAAGCGTGGTTATCGTTTCGGGAATTCCAGCCCTGAAAGGCAACTGCAGCTCGTTTGCTTCTTTCTTGAATAATTTGTTGATTCAGGTTGCATTACAACGAAAATAGGATTCATAACGAGAAATGTGCGCGTTTTATCAATTTTTCGAACTTTAGAAATCATAGCGCAGTCGTATTTAAAGGCAGTGTTCAGGATAAATTTCACTTCCGATATGTCCACGGTTTACGAGAGGTCCGGTGCCCTATATAGCAAGGCATGCTGAAAAAGGACACGAAAGACGCGTTTTTGAGCCAAAATAGGCCCTCCCTTGATTACGTTGATATTTGAGCGTGGAGGAATTGACCGCTAGAAGGATGATACCTACTAGTGCAAGGAAGCAAACAGCTCACTTATCAGCACTTCCTTCACTTTATCATTCCTATAATCTGAGTCTTCATTTGTTCCTTTCAAGGGGCGGATCTGGGGCACGGGGCGTGTCTGGGGCCCCAAAACGCTTGTTTGCAGCCGTTATTTTGCCGCTCCTGGCTCGTTTTCTACCGTTCTTTCGGCATGCGAGCCTATGATCCTTCTCGCATATCATTTCATTGTGGAAAGTCAACAAGGATGATCATCGTGAACGCTGCCTTTAATCCTACTAAATGACCGAGACCGTTGCTGAAATGTACTAATTGTCCCTGTGGATTAAGAGGAGAATCCAAACTTCCTCCTGCAGCAGCTTCCACCCATACTTATAGATCAACCTTCTGAGATAGCGATCTCTACAACAACCACCGTGATCGTCGTAAGCGACACGATTAACACCATCGCTGCGATGTTTACGATCAGATAACACCAGTGACGAGCTGTTGCAAAACCGAACCGCGCCAAGGCTGAGGTTATTCCCCGTCGCCGCCTCCATTGCAGCCAACGTCGCACCCCTTCGCCGCCAGACCTCGGTATATTGCAACCGTGGGAATGACGCTATGCGATGCCTGGCTGCAGCAGCAGAAGTAGTAGCGCTCGCGATTTTGGTGATAAATCTACTGCGCTTGCGCTCTGCGGCGTGTCGATTTACTCGGCCGACCGACGCAATTGATATGAAGTAGCCGCGATCTGTGTCGGGCCGGCTGCCTTCTACCCGGAATGTTTCACGCAGACGGCTGCAAGTGATGCCGGATTGAATACAGCATACACGCTCGTAAACGTGGTTGAGATAACTACGGAAATAAAATGATATGGCTCAGATTACAACACCTACGCATTTTGAAGCGTCAAAAACGACCCACAATGCAGCTACACGAGTAAGAAGTTGGCCCTGCCCCTGTATCTGCCCGCCCCCTGTATTTGCTGTTCTCCACCAAATAGGGGTGCTGGGCCATTCCCACCGTCGTCGACGTTGGTCGGTGGTTTAATAAGTACAATACGTAAACCACATACATCGACGACGGTGGGAATGGCCCAGTACCTTTGTTTGTAGGAGGACGCAAATACAGGGGCGGGGCCAACTTCTTACTCGTACGGCGGCATTGTGGGAGGATTTTGACGCTTCAAAATGCGTAGGCGTTGTGTTCTGAACCATACGACTCTATTTCCGTAGTTATCTCAAACACGCTTACGAGCGCGTATGCTGCCTTTGAGTTCGGTTTTGCCCAAGACCCAGTTACTCTCTCTCTACTCGTTTGAGGTCGGCATCGGACTAGGAAGTTCCTTCTATGTCGTGATAGTGTTCTTTCCGAGATGCACGTGGCTCGAATCACCTTTAAATAGGTTGTAGGCGTTTCCAAAGCTTCGCGAAGAGATGAGGGTACCGACTGCGCAACTTCTAGGGAGTTCCGAAACAATCTTCAAATCTGGCTCAAAAGTATATAGTACGAAGAATGAAGTAATTATTTATGGTGCTCGACTCGAATAGTTGGTCTACTTCTCATTACTCTGATTCGATGTTCGCTGCTGGCTTCCGTGATTATAATGTCATTTCGCTGGCAAAGTTTACGATGAAAAATTGGCTTGTTGATCGAATCCACAGCTCACGGGGGTGTGGATCCCCGCTGCAAGGCGCGGCGCTGTGATGAGAGGGCAGCCACGCATTTTGAGCTGTGGATCCTATCAACAAGCCGGAAATTTTGCCCGTTTTCCACAGGAGTGTGAGCGTTAGGTCCCTCTAAGAGCAGTAAGAACGGAAGTACGACGAAAAACGAGCTCGTTGTCAAAAAACATCCGGGACGTATGATTTGACGCGTTGTCCGCAGTGCGAAAAGCACACCAACAGGCGTAAATAAGTATTTAAGAGAATTTTTGAGCAGTTCCTTTGCCTCCGACATTCGAGAGATTTGTGGGGACTTTTCCTTTTACCTTCTACTTCGTGAACTTGCCTACTCAGAAGCATAGAAAACTAGAATGCGGTTTTCCTTATCGTGAGCACTGCCTTCAATATTTCGAAAATCAACAAGTGGGTAAAAAGTTCCCGTTCACCACCTCAAATGATCTTCCACAACGAAGAAAAAAAGAAAGCTGAGACTTGACCCACCGACCGTAAACCCACCGTAATCGACCGTATTCTATCAAAAAATCGATTGACAGACCTAAGATTCGTGTCAAGCCTTCCAAGTAACCACCACAAAAAAAATTTAAGTCAAATCTATTCTAGCATTCGTTAGTTATAAAAAGTCGCGTTTTGTCCACGAAATTTGCTCGAATAAGAGGCTTTGAATAACCTATTTGCTGTAAGGTGAAGCTTAACCAGCAACCAAATTTTGGGAGAACCGTCTACTTTTAACCTTGTTCAGAGTTGTTTTAGACAGCTTCGTAGAGATCATTCAGATTCGATGTTCAAGAATGATTGTGGAGATTCACGTACTAAAGAAGCACTCTTGTCCGAGACCTAGTAAATATGTACTTAGGCCATCATTGTTGGTTGGAGGGGTGACAGGTATGGAGCAAAAAAACAGAAGGAGAGCGTAATTTAAAGGCAGTGTTCACGATGATTTTTGTTCCCGAGTTTTACACATAAAACAATGCGTTGGCATCCCAATGTTACCAAAACTTCGAAGAAACGGCGAAAAAAGCATTAAAACGTTGTTTTTCTGTGATATTATTCTATAACATGGACTAGCTGCCCGGTTAGATGAACATGTTCATGATGGTTGTCACCGGTGGAAAATTGGGTCAATCGAAAATAGGAGAATATTTTTTTGCAAAGCAGGATTAGTTAGGGCCATAAGGGAAGAACGGGACAATAGAGAGTAGAGAATAACAAAGGACGGGTTCACAAAAGATTTCACTGTCACAACAAACAGTTCCAGTGATACTTAAGAGGCGGGGTGATACTTAAGGATCTCGTGTACTTCTGGGGCGTTTTTCTCGATTTCTACTTCATTTTAGTTCTACCCGGGGGCCACTTAATCAATTTAGCGAATAATCTCAAAATTGAAGATTATCGTGAACACTGCCTTTAAAGACAACATATAAGCCTCAACTGGGCCGTACGGCTCCTGATGGAACGCTCACGTCGTTGGAAGTGTCAAAAATGAGTAAAAATTACCGTACATATTTGAGCCTTATAGAGCCAGCAAAGCATGCAGTCTCCTCTCACTTCCTTTACAGTTCCGGCCCCTCACTGCAAACTCGTCCAAGTCGATTGCTTGAGTACGATTTTTCAACCGAGCTGTTTTGCTGGGGTGTAACTCATCCGCTACCAATCCAAAACAAAAGCGACCCTTTACTACTTCATTTTCATCTCGTTTGGTTGGTTTTTTCGTCAGTTTTCAACAAAATCTACCTAAAATCTTCGATGTTGGCATAAAACTGATACGTTTCTGAGCATGAACAGTTCATCTGCGCAATCGCGTTCAATCCGCATTATCACAATCGTAGAAGCAAAGCGGTTGTTTTGAAAAAACTCAACTATGAAAATGAAGAAATCATTCTCAAAACAATAGCTTCGCTTCTACGATTGTGATAATGAGACTGCGGACTGAACGCGATTGCGCAACTAGATCATATGCTGTCTTTGATTATAGCAAGCGGTGCCGATTCACATTGCCCGAGCCCGGACCCTGTGTTCTCAGACAACTAGTGCATACCGATCAGGGTTGTGCGTAAACGAAGTTTAAAATTTCGTAAATCGTAAAACGTAATTACGACAAAACCACCGTAAATCAAAAATCGTAAATCGTAAACAGCTAGCAATAGCAATAACCACTAAAGTTATTATTACTATGGTGAAACGCCAGAAACTACCTACTGTCCTGTCCACCGTTTCACATGCTAAATACAAATTAGGTTTTTTTCAGTATTTGCCAGCTAACCACGTTTAAGGGGTATGGTATACTTTCTTGCTGTCATGAGCGACAGGCATGAAATTTAGGACAAGTCATGGCGGAACCCGCATTGGAGCAACGGCATCGGTTGTCGTAGGAACTGTTATCGCGCGTGAGCTGCAGCGAAATGTCGCGGAGGGCTGACATACTGCAAATCTGCCGAAGCCTGTCGCTTTTCAGCGCGCTGCGAATGCGACAGGTTTAAAAGACCGGAGCTCTGCTACAGGCGATACCTGTATGCAGAGCGACGCGACCGTGTCTCGTAAAAGCGTATCATACCTTTAATGGAACCGTCCTACCCGTATTTCTCTGCGTTCCCTTATCACTCATTCCACAAATTCTTTCCAGGTTTTGAGAAATCCACCTGTCCTATTCAGCTGTCCGCGTATCTGCTGAGCAACAGGAACACTATTATACTCATAATGCATCTCGCGAAACGCTAACACCGTTGCAGGCGTAAAACGAGTCAAAATGACCGTATTTGAGCGACTCTCAGCGGCCGCATTGGAGAACTCTTCTCATTTGCTAGCGGAACCGCAACACCGATTATACAAGCGGTGAGGATCGCACTGATATGTGCTTCGAGTTCCCCACTGAAGGCTGGCTCAAACTCCTTGCACGTACGTTAAAACATATGGCACCGAGCTTGCGCCAGCCTTCAATAGAGATCGCAAAGTGTCAGCCCGACCTTGGAAACTCTACTTTAACTAAAGCTCAGTATCGGTGGCCCAGCGTCAGTTATTTTTTCCTATATCCTTTAAGTCACTTGCATAATCATAGCTTTATGGTGACGATACTGTAGATTATATAAGGCAACGTGAGCACAAGAAACGCTTTCTAATTTTGCCACTTTATGTTTGGTCAGGTCCGTGGCTTGTTTCCTCAAGGAAAGGCATTCAATTTCAAACCGCTTCTGGCGTGACGGTTTAAATCTCAGCGGCGGCTGGCTGGTAATTATCAGCCAGCCTCTGGTGAGATATTAACCGCCGCGCCAGAAGCGGTTCGAAATTGAATGTTTTTTCTTGAGGAAACAAGCCACATTTTTTCATTTTTCGTTCGTTCCAAAATATTTCGAACGAAAATTTTTCGATTTTCGTTCGTTCGAAATTTTTTCGACACATGTTTTTCATTTTTCGTTCATTCGAAATTTTTTCGAACGAAATTTTTTCATTTTTCGTTCGTTCGAAACTGTTTCGAACGAAAAAATTTCGATTTTCGTTCGTTCGACACTTTTTTCGAATTTGTACAACTATAGGTACTGTTCATTGCTTCTGATTATGAAATATAATAAGATACTGTTAAGCTCTTCCATTGGCTAGAACAAGGTACAGTGTCCTCTGTCATCATCAGAACTTGAAGATAATGAACAGCCAACACGCGTATTCATTTTATCGTGAACACTGCCTTTAAGGAATGTAGCCAAAGCGCCCACGATGACGAAGAGAAATTGACTAAATGAAACGATTTTGAGCTTCAAACCTTCTGGGCAAAAACGAACGTTCCTGTTGTTGATTTTCGTGGACCCTGAGTTGACGTAATCTACTCAAAAGGCAAGCCAGGAGCACTATTTGAGGCAATTTTTGGATAGCGTAGCTGCTTCGCTTGATGTTCGGACGCTAATATAGTTATACGAATTAGGACAGTTGATCTTTATAAAAAAAACTCGATAACAAAGTTCCTCGTGAAGAAAGCTTTTAGATTGCATTGCGTTGTAGGTGGCGGCTAGTGAGACGTGCGCGGCGCGCAACGCGGATCTGTTATCCAGCTGCTCCAACTCCGACCATGTGTCCCGCGTTTTATTGATGAAATCACGTTAAAGGTTGATAATGGGATCGTGATGTAGTCACACGCCTGAGTTTGTCCCATCTCCTGACCAAAAACATTAGCTCAGGCAATCGCTGGGGTCGGTGGCAGGTTAAAACGCCCCTTCCGAATGAAATTGATCCGATGCGGCTGATCGGCGGAGGTTTCGGCATGACTCATAACTGCCGAAGTTTTCGTGGTGATGTCTTATATGTGGCGGAGTTGGGCGACGTGTTGCAGTGTCTGCACTGTTTTTCTTCTGATACTTTCTCCGTAGAGCGCGGAATCGGTAGCCCACCATGTATACGCTGCAACGGAATGTGACGTGTTTGTGCGTATCGCGGTTGACAGCTTGGGATATCGTCGCTTTGGCGGGCGTCGGTGGCAGGTTGACAGGTCAATTGTGCTGCTCTTCAACCTGCCACCGACGCCCGCGACTGCAGGAGTGGTAGAGGGTGGTCGGTGGGAGGTGATTAGGCGAAACTTTCGGTGTAAACATGTGGGTGTGACGTGACACTGAGTGGTCGGTGGGAGGTGATAAGGCAGAGCATTCGGTGTGAACGGGTCAAGGATGACGTGGCATTTTCGGGTCGGTGGGAGGTTGACACGCGGAGTTTTCGGCATGAATGGGGGAGTTTTCGGGCCTTGCCCGTCCCTTTTTTCGTTTCGAGCGGGAGCACGCTACCTGTTCAACTCCTCTCAACCGGCCATCGACCCCCGCGAGTGTGTGAGAGTATACGTAACGTGGTATTAGATCAGGTCAATTGGAGATGTCTTGTGATTTACTTCCATTGCATGTATTTTTATTTACGAAAAATTATGATTTACGGTTCAAAATGTCGTAAATCGTAAAATGTAATTACGAGGCCAAAAAACACCGTAAATCGTAAAATCGTAAACCGTAATTACGCACACCCCTGATCCCGATGCTATAGGGGGGGGAGGGTGGTGGACTTTCCTGGCCTGCATTTTCATGTTACGATCTTCTTATGCATGTGAACTGCCGAATGTGGTCAGCCGAACTCATAGGAAAGGTCGTTCACGGACTCTGTCTCCGATCTGGGCAAAAACGAGGACACCCATGATATCTTCACGACTTTCTGTCGCGAGCTGGGCTTTCTGCACTCTTGCAGGGCGAGGATTTTTTTACACTCACACACAAAAAATGGGGAATTCACAGACGTTTCTTAGAGGATTTTCTTTGAAACCGATTTTCTCGTTTGATGATTTCATAAACTGCGAACTTCGAAATTAGAATTTTCAGGACTGCCCGATAGAATCATTCTTCAATATGCAGTTATGTTTGGTGTGTATAGAGATTTTGTTATCTTTCACACAGTACATTCATTGTCTTCGAACTCGCCTTCAAAATATTTTTGCGCACTGCAGCAAGAACTTTGCACACTCAGAGGCTACAAGAGAACACCTATCAAGTTTGCTACCTACTATTGAACGACCTGGTCGTTTAATGCGAAATATCCTTTTAGGGGGTGCACTTCTAAGAGTGGTTCTAAACCGAAGTTTGTAGCTGCTATGAAAATCTTCGACCCGGTTTACGGAGCTATTCTATCAGTATGATCAGCCTATTTAGTGGGGAATGGGGTAATTTTTAGGGGACTCAGAAAATCCTTCGAATTTATGTAACTGAAAACTTTTTTCTGGAGGGGGAGGGGGGCTATTTGCGGTCCTGAACACGAAATTGAGCTCCACCTGTCGATCTTCGAAAAAAATCTACAGGTTTAGTTCGAAGCCGCTCACCGATAGCAATATTCCGAGGTAAAATGCGAGTTTCGATTATTCCCGAAATGCGGCCTAGAAACTACTCTATCGGGATCATTTGGGGGTACTAAACACGAAATCGTGTACCGGGCCCACTATTATTTACCTAGTAAGATTTGTAGGCAGAGATATCAAAAAAAAGTTGTTATTTAACATAGCGCAGGAAAAAAAAGAAGTCGTTGGGATAAAGGGTAATCTTCGTTTAAAGGCAGCGTTCACGATGATTTTTGTCTCAGAGTTCTTGACACAGTACAATGCGTTGTCCCCCAAGTGATACCAAAATTACCAAGAAACGGCGAGAAACGCATTAAAACCCCGTATTTCAGTGACATAATTCTATAGCATGGACTAGTTGTCCGGTTGGATGAACATGTCCATGGTGGTTGTCACCGGTGGTAAACTGGGTAAATTGGAAATAGAAGAATATTTCTTGGAAAGCAGGATTTGTGAGCCTTCTTAGGAAAGAACGGAACAGTAGAGAGCAGTGAATTGCAAAGAACGGGTCCACAAGAGATTTCATTGTCACAACGAACAGTTCCTGTGAGAGTAAAGAGGCGGGGTGAGAGTAGCGGACTTCGTGATCTTCTGATGCGTTTTTCTCAATTTCTTCGCCATTTTAGTTCTACATAGGGGCCGCTTGATCGATATAGCGAGTAATCTCAAAACTGAAGATTATCGTGAACACTGCCTTTAAGGTCATGTAGCCCATGTATTCATGTAGCTCATTCCATCTCTGCTATGTGAGTAGAAATACGAAATGCAGTTTTTGTTGAAGTGTCATTCATTGCAGCCACCCTCTTTTTTATGACCTGTACTTTTTTTTCGGAGGTGAGATTTCACGGCTTTCACTATTTAGATTCTTTTCTTCACCGTTTTCTTCGGGCCGAATCGTTCCCTGTGAGTGCCCAAACAGAAAATAGAGTTCTTAAAAACCGATTATCGGGATTGTGGGTGAATATAGGAACAAACGAATAAAGCATGCAGAAAATCGAAAAAAAACCGGGAAACCAGTTTTCCTTCAAAAATCTTAGGAAGAGCTTTTTGTTAATTTTAGGAATTTCGGGGTCATAAGGAAACATCCGGCTACCAACATACATACACTTTATTTTGGAGCAAAGTTTACATGGTTCCTTCGCGTGCGTGGGCGAAGAGAAGGAAAAGGCAGCAAGATAGTGGATTGGAGAAGTAGAGATCAGCGTATTCTCGCATACGCACGCGGCCGAACCAAGTAAGTATCGTTTCTAAATATGTAGCGTTTGTCCTTGGAGACCTTCCAAATAATTGACCAGCCTTCTCAAATCCAGAAAGCCTGGACATCTTTTCATTATTAAGGGAAGTTCCTAAGTTTTTCTCGAGGCTTTTGTAATCTTCTGGACGCTCCGAAACTACTGACGCTGCTAAGAACATAGTATTGAAAATTCTGTAGGCCTGTTATGCTTTCTCAAGCACGAAGTCAATTTCGATACTGTTTTAAACACATCAATCATACGAATCTACTCAATGTGTGCCGCAGAATTTCCATGGTGTCGGCCTGGTGTGGCATTTTCGCCAGAGATGCGCGAAATGAACTTTATGCACGTCGTCGAAAAAGTGACACTTTCTACTACCCGCGCACCCCAAAGAATGATGGCATTGAGCGTTTTTTTTTTCATCAGTATTCCGCTATCGATCGTTGTACGACGCTGAAGATTTCGTTGAGATTCCAAAGATGATTGCCCGTAGTCATCAGTACCTCAGGAGCTGAATCTGGGGAGTTTTTTTTTGCCGATTCGTTTATTGCTTACCACTCCTTCTCAGAAAAATATAATAATTTTGATAACTAAATTTCTGAAGGTACGGTGCCCAATGTTGAAGTGGACGAGTTGTCGTAGGCCTGCTCCTCCTCGTCATTTGAATTCGTTGTACTGGAGCGAACTAGAATGGAAAGTTGAGCCTAGGAAATAAGAGAAAATCAAAGAATTTAATGAAATTCATCGCTTGCTTGGCCTTTATTGTGCTCGGAAACTCGTACATAGGTGGTGCCCGTGATATATTTTTGAAGGCGAAGCTAATGTCGTTCCTATTTTCCCCCTCTTTTGGAGTACTGACAGTACCTGAGTTGCCACGTACATTTGCCAGATCATATCAAACCCATGGAAAGTTCAATTCAGATTACCTCGAAAATTTTATTTGAAGTATTTTATCTATCTATCACTCTTGCTACATAATTCCGTTTCTGTTGCCGTTTCTTATTCATTCAGCTCTCTTCCGCTCTTTGAATCGCGGGTGCATGTTCCTGATACATCCGCTGTGTCTCTATTTTGCATGATTCTTCACTTCTTAATGTTTGCACCGTTCTATACGTCGTGGTCTTTCCTTGCTGAATTGGTACAGTCCGTAGTACTCTGGTCTGACTCCATTTGCCCTTTCTACACGCTGACTAGTCGCCCCGTCAGCGTTTCCCTAGTTTGAACCCAATATCATGAGAGTGCCCCCAAAGTTTGCACAACGCCGCTCGTAGGATTTGGTCAGAAGGCGCGCGTTGACGTGTTTTCGCGTTTTTAGCGTCCTTTTCAATAACCTGTCTCAAAATGATTGTTTTCCTGGTCTGGAACATTTCTTAGTGTCCTGGTGTGAATGGACTATCAAACAGTATAATGTTTGCAACAGTTTAGGTTCTTGCTGCACAGCGCTACGCGTGAAGTCTACCTATCTGGAAACCATTCCGAACCTTTTTGTTCGTATCTAAGGCTCTACTTATACACCGGCGTTTCGCTGCCGCTAGCTTCATCGGTAGGTCTGCTATCGGTCAATTTTGAAATCTCATCAACTGCAGACGTCTTGCAAAAACCAGGGACAGCGACACGCCTATGTATAACAAGGGCCGAACCCTAGCTGCATAGCGTTGAGACTGTTAGACTGCCCTCCTCACCTGGGTTCGAAATAATTTTCTAGATCTGAAGAAAAAAATAGACTATGAAGAGAGTTTTTGAAAAAGGATGCTAGAGGCCGAGGAACGAGTTCTCGCGCGGCATCTGACCGAATGAGCGATGGTGTACTTATTGTTAGAACAAGACTTTATGATTGGCTCAAGTGGTGATGAGTGCTCCTTTCTTACAATTAAATGTCCAACGACGTTCTATATCAAAGTGATAAGCGATCGACTCAGGACTTCGCCTTCCAGTCCACATAGACATTTTCATGCGGCTACATATCGTCGATCACTGAATGCGAGGTTGCCGCGACGCTGCTATGATTGCTTTATCATGAAAGTAGAGAAGCGGTCTTTCTAAGGGAACATATTGGTAGAAATGGAGAAACAACCGCTCCGTTCCCAAGATAGCGAGGTAAAAGCTACAACGCGGTTCACTGGAGATAAGATACAAACCATATGGTCACCTCAAAATGTCTAATGAATGAGCTGCCTATGATCTGAGACATTGCATTTGTTCACAGTGGTTGGCTCCAGCTGAAGCTAATCGCCACTGACGCAGCTGAGATAACACGCTTGCTGTGCATTGACTAGATCAAGTTTTCTGAAACGGCTCTATGTCTGTATCCTCATGTAGACCGACTCCAAGGTTTTGACCTCTGTGATTCGTCGCAGCAAGACTTCTTGTGAGGCTAAGCACAAAAAATTCCACTATTATTTGATGTGCGCTCATTACCTTTGAAGCTTTGTTACATACGGTTTATACTTCTAGCTCAGCACAAACCGCTAACATGCTTTGACTACATATTGATGTCTAACGCAGCCTCGTGGAGACCAACTTATATCGCGCAGTCGCGTGCTGCGATACTCAGACAATGGATGCGGACTGACCGCTGGCAATAAAGGCCCCTGCGGGCGGTACGCCAGCAAGTTGCGAACGGATCGCTGCCTATCGTGGCCTCGCCGGGCGGATCGCTGCTTCTCGTTGTCTCCGCGGGCGGATCGCTGCGTTTTGGCGGGCGGATAGCGGCACCTGGGAAAGTTGATCACGCTAGCGGGCGGATCGCCGGCAAGCTCTAATGCGGCGATCCGCCCGCCAAAAGCCAGCCATCCGCCCGCATCTACTGTCTGAGTGGTAGAGCGCAGACTCCGTTATACGGTTAGGCGTTCTGCCGCGGAAACGATGCGACGCTCATAGTTCTCGCTCTTTTCCGCTGTGGCGGAACGATTTGCTAGATTTGCTAAATATCACGGGCTGAGATGTGCTAGTCTCAATAGCAGTCCTTCTATGAGGATGTGCGCGATGTTCTGTGTTTGAAAGCAGTGCTCACGATAAATCTCGTTTTCAAGTTTTCAGTATGAAACACTACGGTGGCGGATTCTCGAGGGAAACAGCGAAAATGGGTCAGAAATTGGCAAAAAACGGCCGCGAAGTGAAGATTCGTTAGCCCAGTACGCCTGCTTAGCCGGCCCACCCCCCCCCCCGTTCTGACGACCTTGTGGCGCCGTGGACATTTTCGCCACGTCCAGCCAAATCGATTCGCGCAAATGTCGCTATTAGCGCACGAATGCTTAAACTAGTAGGGTGCGTAAGCTCGTCTTCGTCCTGAAACTGTACGTACTTAAGAAACTACTATTTTAGATTATTCTGAATGTTTTTCTTCGCTGTTTCTTCACTATTCGATAGTTCACGACCGAACAACCCCATTCTTGAGTCGAACTTGAATATGACATTCATCGTGATGACTGCCTTTAATCTATCCTTTATCTGTGGCTTTCATTACATTCACGACAAAATGATTAGATGTTCCTTTCTCAACAATTTGACCGCAATCCGACAGCACGCGCCAAAACGGTAGCCTCTATGTAAATCAACCTTGCCCGCCGTGTTATCCTAAATATGAGGAAGAGAAAAAATAAAAACTTATTTATGCGCCTTATAGCCTTACCTAGAAAACGCAATGATATATGTTCATTCAATGGCTTAGCAACTACGCGTCAATCGCTCATACGTCGTGCGCTTTTTCTTTTGCTCCGAGCGAGGTCATCTTCTTCGCAGCCTTCAATTTGTTAGGATTTCCACTGACAGTCATCCTCCTCCTTTTCCTACTCTTGTAATACATACTTAATATTCCAATCCTATTTCTGCGGCCTAAGCCTTTCTGTCCCTATATAGGTGTCCTCTAAGGCTACAATCCCTTATAAATTGCTTCTCCGATCTTTGCGTGTCGCGGACTCATCGTGGTTTCCATGGTATTTGTTAGTGCAACGCCGAGACAACTTCGCAACAGAACGGCAGGGTTTTTTCGCATCCCACAACTGTCCAATCGTGACACTATCTGTCAGGAAATTCCACACATTGCGACAGATAGGTGTCGTAGTACTTAATCACTAATGGCTCCGTTCATAGAATGATCGCCAAAGTGCAGAAACTCATCCTCTGCTGAATACGTTCATGCTTTTACATCGAATATGTTGTATCTCGACAACCTTTCCTGAATCTATGCATTTTTAAATACCATAACTCCCAGAATGACGAAGCCGGGCGATGCGGGGGGGGGTCGCGCAACGCGACAGCAGTGTTCACGATAAATATCGTTTTTGAGTTTTCAGTGTGAAACCCTAGGCTGCCAGATGCTGGAGGGGATAAAGTCGAAGAAAGCAGCAATAACGGGTCAGAAAACGGCCTTGAAAGTTATCTCAGCACGCCTGCTTATCCCGCTCCGCTACCCATTCAGACGAGCTTGTGGCGCCGCGAACGTTTTCGATGGCGAATCGCCAAGAAACTCCGCCACATTTAGCCTGATCGATTTGCACACATTTCGCCATTAGCGCGCGCTTGCGGAAACTAGCAGGGCCCGTAATGTCGTCCATGCCCTGAACGTCAGAATCCGCTAGTTTAGCTTATTCTTAGCGATTTTCTTCGCTGTTTCTTCACTATTCGATAGCACACGACCGAACAACCCCATTTTTGGTCGAACTTAAGTGCGATCTTCATCGTGAACACTGCCTTTAAGCTACACGGGCGGCGGCATTCCATGCCGCGTTGCTCGGCCGCGCCGGGCCACAGCTCAGCACCGCCCGGCTTCGACATTTCGGGAGTGACGTTACATGTGTACATACATATCAGTGACCATTTTTAGAACACGCAACTCAATAGCTTCATTCAAAGAAGACATTCCCACATGCTTGCCCACCTTTATTGATAGGACGCACATGTACCTGCATCAAATTGGCAACTAAACTTGTAACCGTTCCGAAAAGGATGTAGGTTGAATACCGAAGTTCTCCTTTTTTTGGTACAAAATCACGTTACATCCCAAAACGCAACGAACGCTTCTAAAACCATATTCTGAGTGTCATTTCTTTTCCGCAGACACACTAAGCGGAGAGACAGCGGAAGAGCAGCACGCTAAGTTTTCGAGAAAAAAACGCTTTTGAATCTCTTGGAAAAGGCATACAAATTAGTCCCCCCTCATGCCCTTTTTTGTCTTTGTTGTTACAGAATTTGCAACGCGGCAAGTAGTTTTGCTCTGTAAACTTCTTAGATGAATAAGTTAGTCTCCCTTTATTATGCCACTATTTTTCTCGCAAAGAATGAGGTTATGATGCTCGTGTCTGTGGATTAAAATCTCTCTGACTAAGGAGCGTTCAGCACTTGATTTTATGCGCCTCTCATGGCGTATTTCTCTCTTGTGCTAGATGACCGGTCAAGGGTCATCGTCTTTTCGAACCGCGGAGCAGTTTTCAAGATGCTGTTATGTTATGTGTTCGCAAAGTTAAGGCCAACTTGGCTTGGTTCAAGCTTGTGATTAAGTAGAAGAAAAAAAACGTTTCGCGAGAACCATGTCTTCAATTGAAGGATTTATTCACGATGGAAACGGCCTTGGAGCCTTCTCCGGAAATTGGGAGTAACGGGGTCCATTGCAACACTAATGTAGAAAAACGTCTCGAAACGAGCCATAAGTATCTCTGTGTAGCCTCGAAACTCTGATGTGCTATGCCCGCCCTGCTCACTTCCTCAGTGGCCAACGAGGAAGTGGGTGGGGTGGACATACCACGTTTAAAGGCACAGTACACCCTCAGATATCAATTTTGAGAATTTCGTGTAATTGTGTAGAAGACCCCTCCTATATAACACGTGCCAGATGCGAGATCTCAAATCCTCTAAATAAGCGAGATATAAGCGACCACTACGGGTCCGACCCCCTTCGCTCACCACCACAGGCCCGACCCCCAACCAGATTTTCGAACTCGATAGCGGCTTGATGGATGGATGAATTCGAACAAGTCGTTGTTCTTCAGTCCATTGCTGGTCTATCTCCTCATCCTGCTTTGTTCTCGTGTAGCGATTACGAATAAATATAAATACAGGCCTGAGACAACTCGTCCACCAAATTTTCGCCCTCAAAATGCAGGCATTTTCAAGGAGCCATATCTCGATTCGTAGGGGGCCTTGGACGATTTCAGAGATACCATCGTAATCGAAGAGTGGCTCTCTCCAAGATGAGCAGAGAATCTGGAAAATAACTTTTTGGGTGTCCTGTGCCTTTAAGTTATAGGGCTGGATCTTGGAACTCATGATTTCCAGTGAAGGTTCGGGAACCGTTCCATCGTGAACACTTACCTTTAAAGACACAATCCAAGCTCAGGGACGAAACTTAAGATTTCCAGATAATTGTGAAGCATATCTACTCCGTACAACACCTGCCTAGTGCGAGCTCTCGGTCCTACGGATAAACAAGCCATAAGAGGAAGCTACCCTGGGGCGCCCACATCAGGAAGCCACTTGGGCACGCCCCTTTCACGATTTTTCGAGCTCAGCAGTGGCGAGATAATCGGCGATTTCCGTTGAATGGCACAGTTCTTCCCTTCACTCTCAGCCTCTCTCCCTATTCAGATCAGCTCGCATAAATCGGTTGCAAATGACGGAAGTTACAAGCTTCGGACAACTCGTCCACCATGCTTCCGCAGCTCAATTTTTGATGGGCCGTAACTCCGTTTCCAGAGGGTCTTGTACGATTCCAGAGACATGATTGGAATAAGCTTAGGCCCGTTTTCAAAATAGGCAGGAAAACAGAAAAACGATGCTGAGGCTGGACTGTGCCTCAAAGTGCAGCGACGACTGAACCATTTTTATTCTTGTCACTGTTTCGTCCCTTATCGGGCCTTGACCTGTGATTGGATCCAGAGAACTTGTTTAAAATTACAAATGTTCTTGCAATTTATTATTTGAAATCTCTTCATTAACCCATTCACGACCACGCCTAATTTTGGGTGGCTGCACGTTCGGACCGCGTGCAATATTGCGTCACCGTATACAGTGTCCCACCGGTGGGCCACTTTTGCTCGAATGGCACGCCACCAAAAAATCGATTTTGGTTTTTTTTGTTTATTCTACGACTGTCGACGTCAAAATCATGATGCCAAAGTTTCAGCTTCCATAACTCTTTCCTTCCGGAGAAATTGCCTCCTAAATTTTCGACTGTGTAGATAAGACCATCCACAAAATCACGAAAGTTCGTTGAATTCTAGCGGTTTGGAACATGAATTATCGTAGATCACCTTGATAAACATTCCTCTGTTCTTCAATCGGCAGGAAATGCTTAGTGAAATGATATTTTTTTCAGATTTGCACTAATTTTGCTTTAGCTACTCCCTTGCTCTTGCGGTCTATCGCATTCCGGCGCGAGTTTTTTTTGTAGTAAACATTTTTAGCATTCTTTTTGACATCTAGACGTAGAAAATACTCCTCAATTTTAATATTGACTTTTAATGCTGATGGAAATGACTTTTTTTTAGATCTTCGCCATTTTTTCTCGGCCACCCCCTCAACCCTCCGGTTCGGCGCCTTCTAGGAAGAGATTTTTTGTGAAAAGCATATGTGTTTTTTGCATTCAAACGTATAAAATAGTTCTATTGTTACAAATTGACTAGGAATGATTAGTGTAATTACCGTTTTATAAGTTTTCACTCGTTTTCTGCTCTGGCACGTCCCCATTTTTCTCGTCCGCTCCTCTGCAAGGTAGCTTTCACCGATGTTTGAGCCCCGGCCTACGATGGTACACCAACCGTAACCAAGCAGGACTTTCAAAAAAGGCCCTAATGATCTCAACATTAGTGACCTTTGCATAAAATAAATGAGGTGAACAAAATAAGGGTGAAAGAAAAGCAGATTCTCTACGCCGGAATGGTGCGCAGTATCAGTAATCATACTTCTTTGATATTTATAAATAGTGCTATACGGTCTTACCACTCTAAGAAGTAAGGATTGTTTCCCGAGTAATGGAAAAAAGATAAAATTTTTCATTAAGTGCTTGTAAAAATGCGATCTGTACTCATATGGCGGTTTTCGACCTTGCTGCATTCGAAGGGTCAGATATCTTGTAGTGGTTAAGCTGCCAGCGGACCACGAAGTTTGTAGTCGACTATAGAATAGGTAAATACATTGATCATAAATAGGTTTTGAAATTCCTTCACGTAGTGGAGAAAACGATTTTCGAAAAGAGTGTCCCACCGGTGGGACACGCGGTCCGAAGTGGTAGTCAACGCGTGTCCCACCGGTGGGACACGCGGTCGTGAATGGGTTAAATGATAATTGATTTCCTAATTGATTTATCCCGACCGTGTGCAATTGGGAGGAGTGTGTAACGTCGGCATGGATCGTGAAGAGACTTCGCGTTCACTGTTGAAGGTTGGCGCAAACTCGGGGCCATATGCTATAACATAGGTGCACCGAGTTTGCGCCAACCTTCAACAGTGAACGAGAAGTCTCCTCACGATCCACGCCGATGTTACTTCCATAAGACTTTGATACCCATTACTCACCCTCAGCCCGCACTTTTGGACGCTTTGGAAGCTTCCTGCATTACATCGCTGCTAATCGGCCCTACTCCCTTCCGTTTATCAGTACGTCAGTGGACCGTATTTTTTTCCATGAGGTGAAAAGGACATTCGAAACCAGCTCTTCCACTTTTTTCGGCTGGCTCTTTTTGTTATGCTAATTCACTTCATTGCGCTGCAAAAATGTAAATGCCGTCGTAGCGCAGTGGAGTCGCTGACAATGAGAGCTTGTCTCTTCGTTTCGTCAGTACTGATTTCATCATGAAAGTAATTTGACTGGGGAATCACAAGTGGTCACAAAGGCCGTTTCCTACGGATTTAGCACTAGTTGATCGTTGATGTTTTCAAATCTATTCTTGCAGCTGCTGAATATTTCTCCCAACCGACTTATGGGGACTTTTCCTAGCTGGGTGAGAATGTAAAGGCATCTAGGGCGTTCAGAGGCACTTTACAACCTCAGTGGTAATTTTTGATATTATAGTCCGGACGCCGTGTACAGAAACCCTTCCAAGCGCCAAATCTCAATTCGCTTAAAGGCAGCATACACGCTCGTAAACGTGGTTGGGATTACAATGTGAATCAAACCGTATGGCTTACAACATAATGCCTACGCATTTTGAAGTGTCAAAAACGACCCACAATGCCGCTACAGGCCATAAAACGGCCAATGTCTCACCGCCGACTGCGTATCACGCGCTGCGCGACCGCACGCGCGTTGGAAGCGAACAAGTTTTGGCCGCCGCGACGAGTTTTGGCCGCGCGCGGCCGAAACATGCGCGGCGGCCAAAACTCGTTCGCTCCCGTCGCGCGTGCGGTCGCGCAGCGCGTGGTACGCAGTCGACGGTGAGACATTGGCCGTTTTATGGCCTGTACATGAGTTGGAAGTTGACCCCGCCCTGTATTTTCACGCCCCCTGTGTTTGCCCTTTTCCTCCAGCGCAGGGTTGTTGGGCCATCTTCGCCTTCAGTGACGTGTGTGGTTCACTTATTAGGCTATCCATCAACAGTCCCGACGGTGAAGATGACACAGCAACCTTGCGTTGGAGGAAAAGAGCAAACACAGGGGGCGTGAAAATACAGGGCGGGGCCAACTTCTAACTCATGTAGCGGCATTATGGGTCGTTTTTGACCCTTCAAAATGCGTAGGCGTTGTAATCTGGGTCATACCATTCTATTTCCGTAGTTATCTCAATCACGTTAACGAGCGCGTATGCTGCCTTTAAATAAGAGAGGAAAAAGTCGACCACGCCCTAATGGAAAAAAATGGGTACGCCCACCAACAAACTTCTGATCTCAGTTAGGAAGAGAAGCGTGATTGATTTTGTGTAAGACCTATGCTCTTCCATTTGTTTTCGGTCTGACATTATATTATGACGTGCTTCAGAACGATAGCTGCGACTATCGAAGAAAATAGGTTCGGGAAAACTCGTCTGCGATTCTCTAGCCGCTCAAGTTCGAAATCTTCGAGGGGCCATAACTCCGTTCATAGTGAGTTCTGAGCCATTCCGGCGACACCATTGTGATCAGCGTGAAATTTTCCCCAAGACAAGGTAACATACGAAAATTCGATTTTGAGGTTGGACTGTGTCTTTTAGGGTGTCCAGAAAAGGTTATATGAATTCGTCCAAAAACCATCTTCCTCTAGTGCTATTGAGGGTTTTTAACTAGAAAACAACGTCCGTTTCTCAATTCTCGTAAAACTTCGAGAGGTGTTGTTAGTAGCCTTCCACCGAGAACGATTTTTTGGGGCAAAATGCGACAATGAGCTTGAAACGCTGCGAAATTTTAGTCTAGAAACATCTCTGTAAAGGTTATTTGCAGTGTTAAACACGGATCTGAACCCAGATTCGGCTTTGCGCTAACCTTGGGTGAGTATATCGAAGATTTCATAACCGCGTCGAACCTCGCCGTAAACCCTGCCCAAATTGACGAAACGGGGATTGAGCAATGAAAATCCCATCCTCTGTGGTCCGGTTATCGATTTTTGATAGACTACGTTAGGTTAATTAAGCCGAGATCATTCTTCCCGCGACGGGCGACGCGACGTAGTGTTAAAGTCCTTTGCATAGTCGTGCGGCAAAAGACGCGCCGCCACGTTAAAGGATAAAGGCGGCTACGCGCGAATTTCACCGCCAGACTATTCATTGACCTTTAATCGTTTCTATCGGCCAATATTCGATACGCCTGATGTGCTAGGTCGCGGTCGTGCTTACTGTCCGCAACTGCGGGCCGAAATTTTACTTCGATAAGGACCGTACATTAGCTGGTGTGAATTTCGTTGCAAACTGTCTTTCCGATCGGATGTGGCTCGCTAGAGAGCTTAACAGTCCGGATCCTATCAGCTGCATCGTTGGCATTTCCATATATTTTCATAAAGTTGGAGCTAAGTTACACCACTCTCCAATGATGAATGTACCTCCCAAGCCTCCAAATTTCTGTGCTCCATAAATCCTGACCCGAATGCAGCATAAATCTCGCAGGGTTCTCCCTGCATGCCTGGTGGACTTTTTGCTGTTCTATAGTGATGGAAAGAGGGTGGCACACGGAGGTTCCGGTGTAGGTGAGTAATGGGGGAAGCTGGGACGGATCGCTGTGGGATCGAACAGGCGTCGTCTGCGCGGCCGGCAGCCCCCGTCGGGGCAGATCCGACCCAAAGTGTCGACCACCTGTCTGCCCCGCTTGTGGACCCCGCCTGGCCATGGCTGGCTGGTGGTCAGTGGCTCACTATTGTTTCATTATTTGTCCCAACTTCCATTGACTTCATCTACTTTTTCGTAAAGAAATGGGGACGGCGACCCAGAGAGTAAAAACGAGGGACTTGGATTCCATGTTGTTTTATTTTTGGCTTCATCCTCTAGATGCCTGAAAGAATGAACGTGATAATCGGCTCAAATAACCTTGGGAAAATCTAGAGTCGGATTCTTCAATGGCAAACCAGTGGGTTTAGAGTGAGCTCTATCCTGGTTCCGTGTCCATCCCCATGCGAAACACCTCCATCTCTGGTTACACTTTACCCATTCTTGTCCTGGACGGTACGGCTCGTGGAGAGAGGGGAATACAAAAATTTCAACTCATGATTTAATAATGAGCGGTTTTGGCATCGCGGACTCATTTTTTTCGAATTTTCGTTGGATCCTAATTTGTTCAGGCTTTCTAACACAATTCGTGTGAATGGTGAGCGTTTTTGTAAAATATTTTTCTTTCAAAAATCCAGCAGTTGCATATTATAATTTCTACTTTTTCGGAGGAACAGTACGGAGTTCCTTGATCGTTAATCCTCAATTTTTGTCTTTCTTTGTTCTCGCTTCCTTGTTTGTATGCTTCATATATTTCCCATAACTGTGGAGTAGTTCGAAATTCTCAACAGCTCAAGGAGTCTCGTGATGTCTTTTTTGGTTTCTCCGTCACCGTGTTTTGATCTTCATCTTTCATTATCCTTTTTTTTGCCAACAATTCCTCAATTCTTTCTTATCAAAACTCCCTCAAAGATTATTTGTTCGAGCAGTGCTGCAGAATCTGAAGAAAAATTCATTCAGCGCCCAGAAGAGATGAACGCATATGTAGATAGAATATCTTTTCGTTATAAATTCATTGTGAAATACTTGTCTCTCTCAGCTCAGACTCGTGGTGTTCCGAGCGATTTAAAACTGATTCAGAGATACTTTTGTGTTACATATATATGTGAAGCAGAGCTCTACTGATTCATTTTTCGACGAATTATGCGTTAAAAAGTTAGGGCGTCTACGACCATTAGGACGATAGTATGTACTATGTAGTCGTGGGTGTGAACTGCGCAGAGCTGTGAATCGGGTACTAGGGCAGGCAATAAATTTGCTGAGTGTAATGGACAAGTTTAAGTACCTGTGCACCGCATAACAAACCAGACTTTGGTGAGGAACAGCTGATCTAGTAGCAATCTCCGTGGAATATGGAATCACTGTAAGCATCCCGCTGGGATAGTGGGGGCGTAGTATACAGTTCAGAGAAGATCAGTTAAATTCACTTAGTAGAGCTTTCCTCGTTCTGACTGTCTGCTTTCAAGGCCTGGAAATAACTTGTAACGCATTTCAGGTGTCTTTTTCGAAGAACAGCTAGCAAGCTTCCTATGCCTTCCCGTGTAGGGATGTGTGGCGATTTCAGATAGTCTCTACCCATTCTGGGATTCTGTTTACATGAAGACAGTCGGAGAACGTTCCTCGTCTGCACTGAATTTCAAAAGTATTCCCTGGGTCTGGAAATAGTCAATATTTGAGGGATCTCTCTAGTCCCACAAATGCTGTTACATAAGGAGTACTCCCTTTTTTATCTGGCAGAGTCATACTCCTGATAGATCAGCGGAATGATTCAGGGGCCTGATAACCGATTGCTCGTTATCAGACGGTCAGGACGGCGCCTTATCATTGGCGAATGCTGTCGGTCCAGCTGTTGTATGTGTGCAGAGTGGAGTTGCAGCTCTCGGAAGTGTATTCTCTGTCTGTGAGTCGGATAGGCCGCGGCTAGATTGATGTTGCAAACTGCGGCGGCAAATACGCGAGTGGGTTAGCGATTGAAAAACCGCCTTGCCTCATCAATCAGCTGTTTTGTGCTGCCTGCTGCTGCTCGTTCTCGGGGCCTCACGTGTAGTACGAAGATACCTCAAGAAGTGCGTGGAATTGTAGGAATCGGGGGCGTGGAAATTGTTGGTGCCCTATGCCAGCGTTAAAGTGCAGACTTCCCCTGCAGACGGGCACCTCCTGGGATTCCTGTGTTACTTGCAGTATAGTCCATAGTGAAGAAGTGCATCGTCTTGTAACGGATAGGACTAGATCGGTGGCGGAAAGGTAAGGCTTTCACTGTAAAGGAACTGATTCCAGATTTCAAGCGCAGTGTGGCTTAGAAGGTGTACTTTGAGATGTTGTAGAATGACCCTTGAAGTCATGACAACTATTTGGGACTGAAGAGAAGTAAGAAAAGCGTTATGTTTTGACAAATTGATGTCAAATTCAAGCAATGCATATCATTGTGTGAAATTAGAAACCACAAAATCTGTCCAGCGCATTGCGTTACGATTTTGGCCAAAAAATGCGTTTACATTGTGATCGTTGGTGACACAATATCATTGGCGAATGCTGGCTGGAAATTTTTCTATAATAAATTATTGGATTTAGGGTAAGTTGTACGGAAATCTCTGCACTTTCCTGTTCTGTACGCCGCTATCTCGTCATTTTTGTCACTCCAACTCTGAGAGTTTTGGGCGAAAATTTGCCGAGTATCAGCCCACCAAGCTCTGCAGCGGCTCAAAAGTGGGCTATTTATCGGCTTTTTACGATGTAGACAAGGCTTACTTGGCCGAGAAATAGCCGACAAATATCGAGAAGTAACCAAAAATGGCCGAGACGCGGCCGGCACACCGAAACGCGGCGCTCGCTGAGCCGTCATCCGGGGCCGCCAGCGGTTGAGCGGGGCCTCCAGAGACTGAGCGAGATTCAAGTACTTTAAACTTGGACAATTGAACCCACGGAGGTGTTGACATCCAAATCATGGATCTGGAATGCGTCGTACTCTTCCCTGGACAGCACTATTTCTCGGTTATTCCGCGGCAAGGATTATTTCGCGGCTATATCGCGGCCAGCTTTATTTATCGGCTATTTGGCGGCAACCAGCTATTTTTCCGTTTATATCTCGGCTATTATGCTGAAAACAGGCATTTCGCGGCTATTTCTCGGCCGAAACTCTCAGAGAAAACCACGGGATCGCCGTGGCTTTTCTGGCATCAAATCACGACTACCACGTAATACCACGTAATCTTCTGTAAAAAAAGAGAACTCCTATTACGCGACGCGCTGCGTGTGCACGTGATGCTGCTCCCTTCGTCTGTCATAAGCTCTCTTGCTGTCTCTAACTTCCGCTTCGCACCAGCATGCGAAAAGTAGGCAAATTTTGTCTCTTTTCGGCCTGTACACTGTCGTTCGTAAGGCCCTAGTTATACACCAGCGTTTCGCCGCCGCTGGCTTTCGCGGCATGTGTGCTATTGGTCAATTTCGAAATATGACCAATCGCGGGCGTCTCGGAAAAACGAGCGGCACCGAATCGCCTATGTATAACCAGGGCCTAAGATTAGATCACAAGACACCCGTAAACGCGTTTTCGCATCTTTAGGCATCCTTTTCAAATACTTTGCTTACAAAACCCATATTTTTGAATTTGAATTTTTGAATTATTTCGCACATTTTACGTCGTGATCTTAGAGGCTGATTGTGTTTTGGGCCCGTACAGTGGCTTTCCGGGGCCAGCCGACCTTCAAGTCAGTGTTTCTATACTCTCAGACGAATTTGCTCCTAGTTCTACGACCCAGGAGGGACAAAGGGCTTGGTAGACTCTGGGCAGGGATCGAACCCCACCATGTGCAACGGAAGCAGCGCCTCCTGCCGCTACGCCACATGCGCCTGTGCTAACTAGGGAACCGAGAGTGGCTGACCTCACCACTTGAAAGACAATGAATGTTTTGTAGTCAATCATGGCACGCTGTTCCCGAATCTGAACTGCGATTTGGCGACGGACACTTTCGGTCAGAGTTGAAAGTGTTCTTGAAGTTTGGCGACAAGAAAACGGCATCCATCGGAAAATCTTTGGGATGTTGTAGGGAAAAAATCCTGATTTGACCCAAAACTTCTGTGTGGTGGTTATTTAGGGTGCTAAACACGAAACTAGGGCCTATTCATTGACATTCCGAGGTTTGTTACGTGTAAGTGGGTAAGATTCAATTTATTGTGCGTAGCGTACTTAACATTCAAAAACTTGACAAACAGGCCTCGAATTTGAGCTCATCTCCACAAATATGTAAGACCCTGAACGAAGGTTGGAGCCAAATCTAAGACGTTGATTACCTTTTTCTTTTTTTGTGTTTAAAATTGAACCCTGGCAATCTGTTGGATACTGTTGTGTAGCACTTCTAACCAGGATCCTAAATTGTTATTCAGACTCCAGGAAAAATCGTTATGAGAGAAGAAAAAATGACGCTAGAGAGGCGAATATGCGGCCTCGCCCGCCTTCAGACCAGATCGTGCGAGTGCTATTATACTGTCCAGGTCATTTTCTCAGGAACCTGTAACGGATTGGCGCGGAATCACTCAATCGATAGTCATCACCATTGCTTCTACGCGTGCCGTGCCGCTGCGTCGCGTGTTTCTGAAAAAATGTCATGTTTATACTTTCCACTAGAAATCTACAGTGCATTGGCAAGCGAAAATCGTTAAACTTACCCCAGCGGAATCCCTAACCAGTCGTCTTTACGAATTCCATCTTCGCGATGCTCTGCTGCTGCTGGGTGAGCAGTATATATTCCATCCGATGGCCAAAATGGCGTCGGATCGGATTTTCAGATATTGCCGATTTTGCAAAACCGACTCATCGGATAAATCGGATGCTGTCCGAAACGAGAATTTCGGATAACGGATCCTATCCGAAACCAGAATTTTTGATCGGATCGGATATCGGATATCCGATCGGATAAAATCGGATCCACCGGATAATTCGGATTAAAAAACGGATAAGAAATTTTTTTAGTAGTACCGAGGATTCAACCCCGTGTATTCAAGCAAATAGATTCTGTAGCCACGAGCATACGCGTCGCGTTCCGATGTGTGTCGCGCTCGCGGCGAACACTAAAAAACCCCCCACCGTTTAGAGTAGTCTTCAGCGCTTTAAGGGAGTAAATGGCGATCATCTGTGACGAGAAACGAACGCAGGAAAGCAAATTATGCCCCTGGACATGTCAGTTTACTTGGTTTCATCCTATAGCAGGGATGTCGCGTCGCCGCGCAACTCGTCGCGCGCGATGCTCGCCAACCGCGACGCGGCACGCACCGGTGAGAAGCGTCGCCCTCCCCTTCAACCGGTGAGAGCTCATAACTGACCAAAAAGAAGACCTGCCACAGAATCATGGTTTAGCGGGCCGTTGCGACCAATCTCGGTAGGGCTACGACCCTTTACCTTGTTAAACGAAACCTTGGAAAAATCCGAATTCGTTACGAACTTCCCCTTCTGGGTAAACATTGAGCTTGAAAATTATATGATCCCTGCAGAATTAACGCTGTCGCAGCAAGGGGGCCACCGTGCAATCGTACATAGCCACGCGCATTTTCCCGTGCCGCCGCATCATGAGTACACCAACCGAGGGTTTCCTACCCTCCTGAATCCAAGTCGTTTGATTACGACACGGGAAAATGGGTAGGGACAAGTGCGAAACCGAAGCAAGGCTAGTTCTTTTTGCACACTTCCTCTGTTGTCTTCAACATAACTGAAGGACACAACATCAATTAATTTTAACACAAAACTACGGGTTGCGGAACGTGCCATATTTCACGGTAGAGCGCGTCCCGCCGTTGCCCCGTCAACCCGTTTTCCACCGCCAAGTACACCGTCTCCGTGTATTGAATCTCTCTTTATCTGCGGTACAACCAACAATTCGACTCCTCCCCGTTTTTGCTCCCGCCGTCGCACCGACAAGCCTTTTTACCCCGCCGAACAACCATCAGCGTGTCTGAGTCCAATTGGAGAACGTCACCAGAGTTATGAACACAGATTCGCGTTTTAATAAAGCGTCCGAACAAAAGACATTCCTCCGAAACCTGTCCGTGAAATTTACAAATACAACACTTTTTTGTCTTCCTGAGAGCTCAAAATCATTTGTGTGCCATCATCAGGAGCACACTTATTTCGCAGAATCATATAAAATCTGGAAACGCTTACACTTCCCTTTACACTTAGTGTGGATGGCTTTTGATGGCAATAATGTATCATGAGATTGAACAAATTGAATTAATACCGCAAATTGCAAGTTTTCCGCATCTAAGGCCCCCGTCAGACTTGATCGAAAAACCGACCGAGTCCGGCTAAGTCCGGGGCAGAAAAACCGACCTTCTCAAGCAATCGCGGGGTCGGTGGCAGGTTAAAACGCCCCTTTGCAATGAAATTGATCGGATCTGGCTGATCAGCGGAGGTTTCGGCATGACTCATAACTGCCGAAGTTTTCGTGGTGATGTCTCATATGTGACGGAGTTTTCGGGTCAATGTGTTGCAGTTTCTGCACTGTTTTTCCCTGACACTCTCTCGTGTAGAGCGCGGAAATGGCAGCCCACAAATGTATACGCTGCGCTTGGATGTGAGGTGTTTGTGCTTGTCATGGTTGACATTGTTCGGAATATCGACGCTCTGGCGGGATGTAGGTGGCAGGTTGAATCGCCAGTGCTGCCTCTCGACCTGCACGCGGAGTTTTCGGCATGATTGGGGGAGTTTTCGGGCTTAGCCCGCCCTTTTTCGTTTCGAGCGGCAGCACGCTACCTGTTCAACTCCCTCAACCGGCCACCGAGCCCAGCGAGTGTGTGAGTTGGTGCAATGGATCTGCCCGTGTGCGAACGTGAACACCAGTATCGACTGGACGGATTGCGGTAGCGATGAGTCGGTCGCAGTCGGACACAGTGGGTTGATTTTTCTGCACCCGAGTGTCACTAATTTAGTGCGTATCGACCGGGTGGAACTCAGTTCATTGACCACCTCTGACGGCGGCCTAAGGACTTGCAAAACGAAATAAGGCCTCTCCACTTCACGAAATACCCCCTATCACATGTTATGCAGTTATTTTGTGACATTATGTCCCCTTCATTATAAAATATTTGTATTTGTTCAATATGCATGTAGTGAAGTGTCAAAATCCATTCCTCACATTACGCTTAATCAGCGATTCCGCAACCGTCAATAGCGCGCCCTACTGCGAATTCGCGCGACCTCTACGCGACCGCGTTCGGAGCTGGCTGTTACGGCGGGCGCAATTCTATCCGTTTTTCATCCAAAATTATCCGATATTCATCCGATAATTATCCGATTTTTATCCGATCGATTATCCGTTTTTTATCCGATTATCCGGTTTTCTGATCGGATCCTTCGATTTTCACTTTTCCGGATATCGGATAATTCGGATATCGTGTTTTTTCGTCTGATCGGATTTCGGATCAATCCGAAATCGCCACTTTGACGTCGGATCGGATTTCGGATAATTATCCGATCGGATTATCCGAAACCGACTCCGTCGGATGGAATGTATAGTGAGCAGTTATCTTCACCAAGGTGCGGTTCCTGCCTAACCTTTACATGTTAACCCAGTCTACCGCTGAACTCACATGTGTTAACTTGTTAACACGCATTTATGGCATGTCAAACACGTGTTCATTGACATAAATGGTGGCTTTGATAGTTATTCTCCTTCGACTGGCTTGTTCCACTGCCATATCCTCTCCCTAATCGATTTATTTGCATGTCATTTTTTATTGTAGTGGATAAGGGTGGGATCCTTCAGAACGCGATCAATATTTTGGGTTAAAAAGCTTACTATGTTCGCAAAAAGTTCTTGAGACTGTGACGTGAATAAGCTCGCACGGCATGTATCACAACGCCTACGCCGTTGGAAGCATAAAAAATGAGCCAATACGGCCGTTTTCAAGCAATCGCGAGCCTGCAAAACGTGGAACTCGCCAACTTTTCTGCGATTAGCGGTATAGAGCTTCGGGGAATCGATCGGCTCCTATCGTTAAAAGATGCCTGTCGAAGTGACAAAACATGTTTACCTGCGATTACCTGCCTGAACACGTTTGATCGATACATATGGTTTGTTTAGAAGCAGCACGGTTCCTCGAAGCTCCTACTCGCACTCCTTTCCTGCTGAACCTCACTTCCTCAAAGGCGGCGTCCGCGCAGAAAGTCGTATATATGTTCTTCTTTGTGTTACCATGATTGAATTGAGTACTTCATGAGGTTTTAAATACTAATGTTGTGTTTACATAATAATACAGCCCTGTGAAAAACGGTTCCGTGGTCTGAGAGGGCGGAGTTTATTGGTCGATCATCTAGCCCTAATAGAAAGAGGAAAAGCACAGTGATAGGCGTAAACTATCCAAAGGTGAAGTAACCCGAGTGATCTCATCCAAACGCGCGTATTTGAGGACGCTAGGCTTTTGAGACTTTTAGACACATGGAAAAAATCTCTTCGAAAGGTTGGGGGCGTTAAGCCATAACCAACGTCGCCAGTTCTGATGCACGAAACACACAAACAAAATAGGCGTTTGTGGTGGTTGACCCCATCTCCCCGCCGGGGGCTCCGGACTACGGACCGGGGGCTACGCCCCTTACTCCGGACTAGTGGGGAAGATGGAGAATCTCAGTCTTCCTGACCAAGTTTTCTCTCTATAGTGTGCAGTTTTCTGGATAACATCCTCCATTGCGAGCAAAATATTCATTCACTGTAATTATTGCAGCTATGTTGAGATTCTCCTGCAAAATATGTTTTCATGATTTTTCCATTGAGTTCTACCTCACATAATTTTTGTTTCACGAATTGTCGTTTCTCAAAAATTCTCATCTTCTTTTTTTGGTGCTATTTCAGCAGAATGAAATAATTTTAATAGTCTGATCCCAGCCCTATCGCAGCGAGGGGGGGCAGTGCATAGCGGGGCTTCCCACGTTCTCCCCGCTGGGAAACTCCCCGCAAGGGGACAGGGGCTCCCATCCTCTCCCCCCGGGGGCGATATGCATACGTCCTCAGAAGGGACTTCGCCCTTTTTCATTTATTTTATTCATTTATCTACATAAGCCTGCGTACCAGACCTATGTGCAACGAACAACATACAGGCCATAAAACGGCCAATGTCTCACCGTCGACTGCGTACCACGCGCTGCGCGACCGCACGCGCGTCGGAAGCGAACGAGTTTTGGCCGCCGCGCGACGAGTTTTGGCCGCCGCACGACGTTTCGGCAGCCGCGCGGCGGCCAAAACTCGTTCGCTTCCGACGCGCGTGCGGTCGCGCAGCGCGTGGGACGCAGTCGACGGTGAGAGATTGGCCGTTTTATGGCCTGTAAACGAGATCAGCAAAAAAGCATACAGCGAGAACAAGGGAAAACTACCAGTTTTCAATCAGGTAATGTAATGAAAAGCGGATACAAGTATAGCCCGCAATTTTGGAGAGACAAGGAAACTGCTCCGGGAAGGATTAGCGCTCGCCACGCTCGTTCTCGAAGTGTTCAGTTACAAGTTTTCTTAATACCTTGTGGCTCATAGGGATAGATTTGAGCCTGCGAAGCCGTTCGAATGCCGGGGTTTTCGGTCAAACTCCACCCATCAAAACGTGAACCCTCAAACTGATTGCTTGAAAACGTTTGCGTTGGCTACCTTTCACCCTTCCGCCGACATAAGCGTTTGGGTCTCAAGCACTTTTGCCGGCATGTATGCTGCCCTTAACGTGCTCGCGAAACCCATGTCTAATTTTTTGATATTTTGGCGCAGGCGAGTCCACGAAGTAAAGCGAAAAGGCCTCATAGAACCTATAATTTTCTGAGCAAAAAATCTTCTGGAGTGGCCCCGAAACATGGAATTCCCACCACTACGCCTAATCTGTGGTGCACCAGAATTCTTAAAACCACTATCATGAAACAGCAAAAACAAGCATTTTCGTTGTTGGAGCGAAATTCGCATACAACTGCTTTTGCAGCGCGCAACACGATGATTATCGTGCTGGGACCATGTGTTCTCGGCACGACTAACCTATCGGCATAGCGTTTCGATAAGGACAGTATCCATATTTCTGACCGCTCCACTCAAGCGCCGACATTATTCCACTTTTCGGACTTAAGAAGTCAAAAAATTCGTCTTAACTCTGTCTGAAAATCTGAAACTAGACTTCATATTTGTATTTTTGGTGCTGGAAACGAGAATGAAGTCCGTTTTTCGGCTCAAAGGCACAGTCCAACCTTAGTGGTAAAATTTTTTATTATGATCCGCCCACCGTGTATAGCAACTCTGCCAAGCGCGAGATCTCAATTCAATCAAATAAGTGAGAAAGTACAGGGAAAAAGTCGGCCCCGCCCCCATACCCTAAAATCACAATCAAGCGTTTTTCCTCGAATAAGGAACCAAACTCTATGCAGACACAAAAATTGGTTTGTGTGGTGTATGCTCAAATGCAAAATCTACAATAGCAGAGAACTTGGTTCCCTTTCCGGGGCGGTGTGCGCAGTTAGGCTTTTGTGGTATTGTGGGCGGGGCCGACATTTTCCCTGTCGTTTCTCACTTATTTGAGCGAAATGAGATCTCGCGCTTGGTAGGGTTCCTATTCAAGGTGAGCGGACTATAATATCAGATTTCACCCCTGAGGTTGGACTGTGCTTTCAATGAAAGATTACAGAAGGTTTACGGTAGGTAGGTCAATGTTAGCATTTCGAAGGACCTCCCTGTTCAAGATTTCAACCGATTCCTCAACCTCCATCTGCTACAGTTTAGGTACAGTAGCCTACCGTAATTATTTCAGATTCTGAAATTGGACTTCATCATCATGTTCAACACCTCAAAGAGTCCCTCTGGATAAAATTTGGGCGATCAGAATTCCGACTTCTGCAGCCCTAAAAGTTGAATAGTGCCTTTCTGATAATGTTCCGGACGGAAACAGACGAAGACGAGAGGGTTTTACCACTCTGTCGTTAATGAAAAATGCATCCGCATCAGACCCAACCCGTCATGGCAACATGACCACAGTGAGCCGTCACAGTTATTGGCTACTTTGTACGTAGTAGCGACGCTGCCAGCCACGTTCAGACCAGCCGGGTGAGTTATTAGTGTACTTTTGCACTAATGAATGAATCTCCATCGATCTAATCCCCATGATTTTTTCTTTGACCTCTTCCCCCACTCGTTCAAACTCTCCTCTGCCGTTCTCCCCACCTGCTGCTGCTCCTGGTTGTCGGACGGGTCCTCTTCCCGCGGCTTGTTCACCTGTCTCGGTCTCGTTGTACACATATTTGCTATTCTGACAGTGTATTATTCCATGACAGTTGATATCCACATGCAATCCGTTTGAGGTATATGTCTATGAATGCACTTCATCCCTTTGTGCCAACATGAGACTTCCATTTGTGTCCTGCATCGACCCTAGTCGAACGTGAAACTGCATCATTCTGCAAATAATACATCCACATAGGCTCTTTCCCTACTCACATAATGGATTTTTGATGTCATTATTGTCAATAAGTGCTTTCATTACTTGAATGGTGAAAAACTTATTAGCTTTTGGCTGCTACACCCAATCAAGTCCTTAGACAATACCCTTTCATCATAGGTCGTTTGCCTATAAATCGAGATGGGTCGGAACACAAAACCTTTTTCGCGGTTTCTCCCTTATGGATCTCCAGAACCCTTATGGATTCTGGAGCTTTCGGACAAGATTTTGCATGCCTCCAAAGTTAAGCAATTTTTTACGTTTTTTTAGCGTTGATATTTAACCATTTAATGAAATTGAAATTTGAAAGTGAAATTTTTACCCCATCAAATTGTGTGTTTTTCGATTTTTCGGAGGATTATTCTTCGTAATCTACAGAAATGATCATCCGAAAAAATTTTGAAATGTCAATTTCGATTAGGCATAATTTTCACAAGTCTGACAACGCCGACCGATTCCCCATAAGTGATGGCCTAAATTACGTTTTTGTGTCAGCAGAATTCGTTTCCGTTGGAGATCTACGCAAAAAACAGTCGTCAAAATTTGCTTGATATTGACGCTCACATTTTTCGTACAAAACTTTTTTTTCGAATTTCTAGGAGTGAGGATCTGGTTTAATTTCAACCCTTCAATGATTTATAACGAAATAACCACAAAAAAAACTGGATTCCCCTCCATCTCGGTTGTTAGTCGAAGGGGCCATATAATTTTGATAACATCAGCGGCTCTGGGTAGAGTTCACGTAATAATTTTAATCTGATGGATGGACGGGCTGCGACTGTAGACCTTAGCGCGCACGATCGAAACCCTATTGGCCTGTGTAGCACATACAAGCCCGTAACGGTCAAAGTCGGCGGGCCTGCTACCGATCTACAGTACCCCTGCTCTTTGCGGAACCAACATAGATTGGTGGCGCACACGCGACCATGGCTTCATATCATTCTCAATTTACCGTTAATTCATAATTCATGTCGGTCTCGCAGAGAACAGGGGTACTGTAGAACGGGGGCATATCTGTAGATTTTGACCGTTATCGGTTTGTACCAGGGATGAGCGGAGTTCCGCGTTCTGCGTTCCGAAACCCGCAGTTTCGCGCTTTTTTGACATTCCGCGTTTCGCATTCCGAAAACCGCAGAAAACACTGCGGATTGCGAAAATATCGGGCCATCTGGGGCGGGAGAAAGCATCAGATGATTTTTGAAGTATTTCGCGTTTCGCGTTCCGAAAACCTCATTTCCGCGCATTTTCGGGCGTTTCGCGCCCGATTTTCGAAACCCGAGGAAAAAATTTCTGTTCCGAAACCCGATTTCTGAATATTCATATTTTTATTCCGCTCATCCCTGGTTTGTACACCACGCGGCCAGCCGCCTCGTCCATGCATCAGACTACAGTGAATACGGATGAGACCTGTTAATGAAAAACACATTTTTGCTGTTGGGAAAACATTTGTCTTCGACATCAGGCCTTCCAATACTAGCAAAAATTCATGTACTTTTTTTAGTAGAAGCATTCCATACTCTGTCGCGCACGCCTTGACTCACGTCATCGCCGCATTCGATGCGTTTCGAATAGCCGTTCAACTCAGGGACCAGACTTTTTCGAGCACTGTGAGGGGCGTGCTACAGGAAGAACAGTTCCACCTAATGTGCTCCAAATCGAAGCACGTGTTACGGAAAATAAGAGATTAAAGGCAGTGGTCACGATGAAAAACTTCATCGAAAAACTACAAAAATCAGCTTAGATATATAACAGATCAAAAACTATGAAGGTAGCGCGGTGAAGAAAGGGCTAGAATTAGAGTTATTAAGACCCTAAATTTCCAGTTCGTGCACACGTGCACAGAATGATCACAGTCTCATTCCAAGCAGTCGAAAATCATCGACACTCAGAGGAAGAAATAAATGCAAATTTACCTAATAAAACAGTTGAACAATGAAAGCAAGCACTTCAATCATTACTTTTGACTAGATGTGTACATAAATCCGGAGGTTCATTGATTGAAAATCGATTTCAAGCCAGCTGATGTTTTTGATATTAGAGATCATCGATGCCGGTGATGTGGGGTATGCTCGTCCACTATCAAAAGAGAAGAAAGCTGAGGCTTCAAATTTGGCTCGAAGCAGCGGTTTTTTTTTCGCGATTTTTTCTTATACATGCTACTACTCTAAACCCAGGACAGGGTTTAGAAAGGAAAAGAAGACGAGCTTGTTTGTGCGCGACCACTGCCTTTAATGCGTGCCCGCAGTTGTGATGCGAGCAATTACTGTGCTTATCTGGGCCAAATTCCGGTCCGCAATTGCGTCTCGACACGCTTTGCGGCCGCACGCGCCCGAGTCAGAAGAGCTTCCAGCGCCGCAGCCGCCGATCTGCTGACTCTAGGTGGGTTTTGGAAGCTGGAAACTAAGGAAAATTGAAGAAAATTGTATAAAAAAGCCACATCGAGTCGGCTTTGGCGCTGGAAACCCGACTGACTCGAGCGCGTGCGGCTACGAAGCGTGTCGAGACGCAAATGCGGACCGGAATTTGGCCCAGATAAGCACAGTATACGTTTAGAGTATAGTTGTACAATTTCGAAAAAAATCTCGAACGAACTAAACTTGAAAATTTTTCGCTTGAAACATTCTCCAACGAACGAAAAATGAAAAAAATCCTGTTCAAAAAAGAAATGCGAACGAACGAATTTTGAAAAACTTGAGAAGTTTTGGAGTTCGACCGAACAAATTTCGAAACTAATCAATTTTTTTCACGAAAATCGGACGAAATTTTGCTTTATTTTCGAAATTCGCTTTTTTTACGAATTTTGTTCCAAAAAATTTCGAACAAAGGGATTTCGAAAATCTCTCGAAATTTCGGAGGTCGAACGAACGGATTTCGAAAAAAATCGTTCGACGAAATTGCGGTCAAGCGAAATTGGAGAAAAATTCGCTCAACTTCGAACGAACGAAAAAAAATTCGTTCGTTCACAACTATAGTTTAGAGGCTCTAGCTATGTCACAGCGTTCGCCACGATTCAGTCGATGCGATGTCAATACCTGGACCTTTCGGGTTGATGACAGGACACATTCGCACCGATTCCGTCCACTTTGGTGTGTCAACAACCTAAGTGCTCTGTGTCCACACACTAGAAAACTGGATAATTCTTAAGATGGGTTTTGTGAAAATCTCATCAATCAAGGGTAAAATTGTGAAAATCAAGGGTAAAATTTTGACATGGGTTCAAAAATGTTCTTCGACCACACTCTCCCACCCATTATGTGTGATTGCTCCACAATCGCCGCTCATCAAACCCCCTTTGTATAACCAGAATTGTGATATCAGGAGAGGAAGGTACTATATAGGATGGAATTTGCCGGCTGCAAATTATGTTACTAGAGGATCAGCACATGTAGTAAGTCACAAATCCCTCCTAAATTCAAAATAGCTGAAATCGCCTTTGCTCGTCATCGGACCATCGGGGGGTCACATTCATCATTGAATCTTATCGCCGTTAAGTCGGGCAAGGGTATCAGTCCACATCCCCATTTGCAATAGGACGAATTCGGCCCAGGAAGTGCGACCACAGTGATTTCGTAATGATACTCGGCGGGAAAGTGCAACGCTTCGTCGCGGGACCCAGCTCAAACATGTTAGTTTTTTTGAATACACCCACGCCCATATCCATAGTTTTCTAGCAGGGTGTGCTAACACACTGCAACATCTGCTGTGTCCTGTACTAGGCTTTATCTACATTCGTGTGTGTGTGTGAGAGTTTTTGAAGCACATCTCAGTACAAAACATTTCTCTGTCATTCATCTGGTGCCATAAGTTTGGATGTATTATCTAATTTATGAGACATGGCATAACTGTAGGCGATCAATAAGCGCGCAGCACATTGCAATGCGACTACGGCCAGTTGAGCGCGAGCGAACGTGTCGTAGTGAGTTTCACGTATAATGATTTTCGGCTTCCATCAAAATTCCGCTTTTAAGTACCATGCCATGACAAGACGTTGAAGCTGGGACTTTTTCAGGCGTCACCGTCTACCATTACAGACAATCGTTCCGGGACCACCCAAAATCCACTGGCAGCAAGCCAAGGCACAGCAAAGAGGAGCGAACCGGCGCGAAAGCAAAGGCAGGGTTCTTGCAGACCTGTTCTGTTGATTGAGAATGACACAGCTTGCCTAAAACTTCCCTTGGCAGGTACCTAACATGAATTCGAGTTTCTTACACTGATTTACGGGCAATTGTGTGTAGATGCATAAGGATGCTAACGCCTGTGACCCTAAATTAACCGGAAATTCACTCAGAAAAGAATTCTTCGACGCTGAGCACATGTTTGTTATCACTTTTTCTGCTAAATAAGGGTACATTCTTTTGAGCATGTGTACTTTCCGCTCACTAACCTGTTTTGGTCCATATTGCAGCCTTGTACTTATTGTCTATTCGATTTATCGAAATCTGATTAAGTAGTAAACTGCTGACAAACAAAAAAGGGGCCCAAACACCCGTATTCGCTGTCGCAAGTCATTTTCTGCAGCATTCGCTTCACTTTCTTGGCTTGCTGCCAATTGATAGCGAAGCGGTTCCGCCACGATTGTCTGTAACTGTAGACGGTGACGCCCGAAAAAAGTTCTAGCTTCAACGTCTTGTGAAACGCACAAGCGCGCGAAGAAACAGTAAATTTATCTCCGAATCAGATGATAGAGGAATGGTCCCTATGGTTTAAAAGCGGTATATTCGAGTTTTCGCGCGATTGGAAGACTGATAATTTAAGTTTCAATGATTCAGTCCTCGGCAACGGAAAAAGGCGGTGGCGTAATTCCATTAAAGGCAGCATACACGCTCGTAAACGTGGTTGGGATAACAATGTGAATCGAACCGTATGGCTTACAACATAATGCCTACTCGTTTTGAAGTGTCAAAAATGACTCGCAATGCCGCTACATGAGTTAGAAGTTGGCCCCGCCCTGTGTTTTCACGCCCCCTGTATTTGACCTTTTTCTCCAACGCAGGGTTTCTGGGCCATCTTCGCCGTCAGTGACGTGTGTGGTTCACTTGTTAGGCAATCTTCCAACAGTAGAAACGGTGATTATGAACCAGCAACCTTGCGTTGCTGGAAAAGGGCAAATGCAGGGGGCGTGAAAATACAAGGCGGGGCCAACTTCTAACTCATGTAGCGGCATTGTGGGTCGTTTTTTGACACTTCAAAATGTGTAGGCGTTGTAATCTGCGCCATACCATTCTATTTCCCTAGTTATCTCAATCACTTTTACGAGCGTGTATGCTGCCTTTAAGCATAGTGTAGGTTGGGCCATGATCGACGACAGAGTTGTCATTTTTCCCGATTCCTAAAAAACACCGGGGACGTTGAGAGACGGTACTATCGTTCTCTGGGCCGAATTCTGGTTCGCGATTGCGGACTACGGCTGTTGCTTAATGCGACACATGAGAAGCGTGCTGGGAGAAAGGTGAATCGTGCCAGGACCAAGTGGTCCCAGCATGATTCTCACGTGTCACATGATGCAATAGCCGTAGTCCGCGGATGCAGACCGGAATTCGGCCCAGAGAACGACAACGACCGCCGTCACCGCACATCAGTACACCTAAAGTCTATCACAGATACACAGAGGAATAACATGAAAAAAATGAATATTACACAAAAAATAGGTACCAAAAAAATTCATTCTTTCTCGTTATTCTTGCGTGTATCCATAGTAAAGACTGTAGGTGTTTTGTTAATGTTTTTGTGGGGGGAAACCCCGTTTTTCAACTTTCCCGATGTTTTTTCTTCAAAATTCAGGAAAAAAATACAACTGTGTCGCCAGTATGCTTATTGTTAGTGGAAAGCTTAGTGGAAACACGCAACCACAGAATCGCCTTTTTCAGTAGTAATGAACTACATTAGGTGTTGAGACGTTGCAGCCTTTGTTACTATTCTTCACTGAAAGATGTGCAAAAAGTGGGACACGTTTCTGATTGTCTAGGTTTTCAGAATTATCGCGAGGCTTCTAGAAAACATAAAGAGCCTCGACGCGCTGGCCCAAATGCGTAGTGAACGACTCAACATTTTTGTTGGACGAGTTGTTCAATTTTGGGCTTGAGCACTTTTCCTGTAAGTGCTGAAATTCCTTATATGATGTGAAAAAAGCCGGATCTTCCAATTGGGTAAACCGCATGGTACATTAGTGGGAATGGATCCTACTGGTCTTGAGATATTATTTGCAGTATCAGATGTTCAGGTCTATTGGCAAGTGCATGTGTGTAGACACGCCCCCCAGAGAAGGTGCACTCTTATCGGGAATGGTTTTCCCGTCGAGCTGATGGCGAATGCGTTCGTGGGTATGAAAGGGTGATCGCAGTGTACTCTTTGTCTTTGACTCTTCCGCGGTCTGTCTTGTGGTCGCTCGGAACATTTCTGAACCTTTTTGAAGATTTCCTCGATATCATCTGGTGTGGACTGACTTCTTGATAGCAAAACATTAATTTCTCTGCCAGCTCAAAATCTTGTATTCTCGCCCAAGTTCTTGTCATTACGCCAATTTAAGTCGATCTGTTGGCCTAGTCTCATTTTGGGTTAAACTCGGAGTTTTTACCTTGTCTCAATATTTTTGCCTTGTCATGAAATCATCGCTTTTTCCGTAAAATGCGGGTGGTGGCCATCGTGTATCAACACCCCTGAGGAGGCGGGAGAAACGGGGAAGGAGTGAGGTTCCTGATTGGACGCAACACGGGCTAGCCCCGGCCGCCGGATGTTGCGTCCAATCAGGAATCTCGCTCCTCCCCGTTTCTCCTGCCTCCTCAGGGCTGTTGATACACGATGGCCACCACCCTAAAATGCCGATAATTGTCTGGAAGTATCGAAAATTTAGTGAAAGAAAACAGTTTCCAGGAGAAAGCTGTTAGAAATGCCCACGTCTTGCCGCTGGTCATCTTTTCGGGGTAGCCCATGTTCGAGATTTGTATTCAGCACTTCGTCGGAAACTTGAAAAAAATCGTCCGTTCTGGCCGGTACAGAGTTTTTTACTGACACGAGACCGTCCGTCTGGCTTCCGCTCCTTTTCCGATTTTTTCTTCGGAAATTCCGAGCGATGAAACGCTGTTCAGGCTAACGCACGGCTTCCTGCCTCCGGAATCGGTCCATTTGGGATTGTGACAGCCGCGACGTGCTGGCTCTGATCCGCAATGGCATACTGAGCATCGGCTGGAAACAAGTCATATGTGTCTCCCCGAGGGCAACGTAAATAGACCGTAACGGCTCTTATCATGACGCCAACTCCGTTGAAAGTGCCGAAAACGAGCTATGACGATTCTATCTTGAAAGCCTGAGTCGCCAGCATATTAATTCCCATCCATTCAAATAACAAAATGCAAAGCGGATTTTGAGGAAACAGCCGAGATCATCGGCTGTTTTCTGAGGTTCCGATTTCCTTTCTTTTCTGTGGGTGTTTGAATTAACAGGCTGGCGACTTAGAATTGCTCTAGGAGGGCCATCCTTACTAGTTTTGGGCTCTTGACGGCGTTCGAATCATAGTAGGGCATCAAGAGTATTTATATTGTTGTCTCAAACATGCGAGCCTGTAAACTGCTCCTTAGCGAAAATGTGTAAATATTCACTTCCCTTGTCCAAATCTTAAGAGTAATTAGTGAGTTTAGGAAGTGTTGTCCCTCGGTCTAGACGACAGCCTTTTAATGGTTTGCAGTCATGGTGTCCTTGTCCCATGGAGTAACTAACCTCTTTCCCGAAGGTAAAGTCGAGTTGAGATAAGCCGTTTGTACCTGTGCGACCAAAACGTATCTACTGACCGCGGCCTTTTACCGTCGTAATTAGCCTTGGTATTAGATATCAAGTGCTAGATCTCTGGCTCATGCGCTTAGTGTCACTTACTGTGCAGCAATAACAAACCTCAACTCTAAAGGAAGATTTTTCTCCCGTCGTCTTTTTCTCTTCATTTGCTTGAAATTTTTGCTCATTTATTATCGCTATTTCATTTTTGCAGACTGATTTGTCTCGATCAGAGTTCAGTTTCTTAGAGTTCTTCCAGCCATTCTCTTGTAATCAACACCTGAGAGTGTATTTTCCGTCCGAAAGTTTGAAAATGGTGTTTGGCCTGGCACTGTCTCGTGAGAATGATATCGAGAGCAATCGCTAATCGTCATTCTGTCGTGTTTATTACAGCTGTTAGGATGAATTGATCCGTAAATCAGTGAAGTGCATTGTCTCTTCCATCTGTTGGAGGTTATATTTGCTTTTCTAGTGCATACCGCTCACTTTACCGCTGTAGTGTTGCCAGCGGAAAAAAGTTTGAAAGACACCGCTACTTTTTTAAACTCTCGCTCCGGGTATTGTTTCCTATGGAAAGGCCAGATCACATGCCCTTCTCTCTATTAGGAGCGTTTAATTACCCTCAATCACTCTAGTATCCATCCGAATGGAGTAGTGTTCTCTAGAGTAAGAGAAGTGCATGCGGAACCAAGAACTCGGAAAGTGACGTGTTTTTTTTTCATTTTCCCCCACTCTCCTTTCAAAGTCAAAGTGAAATTTCGGATAAGAATCACATGTTGAACCATTAGAAACGAAGAAATACTAGGCATTATTGCACAGCGATTTCAAAATGTCGACCAATATGGTCTTGAATTAAAAAGTCACATCCAGACCATGGTATTACGGATGATGGTAAACCCAAAACCGCAAGAAGTGTTGGAGAAAGCAAAAAAATACAATCTGTAGAGGCTGGAAAGGCTCGAACTCATCCTCTGCCGAGGACCGCAACAAAGCTTCGTTGTATATCCTCTATTTCAGAGTGAAGTTGATTTCCGTTTAGCGCGTGCGGCAGCGCGCGCATGCTGTGTATTCTTCTCCACCAAACTTTTTCGCTCTCTACCCTCGCCAGAGTTGAGCAGGATTGCGACTGGGCGCAACGGGGGTCTTGAAAATTTCCTTTCACCTTCACCTCTGGAGGGATCGGGGCTCGTACGGTTTCACCGAATTTAACCACAAAATTTGAAGTCTTTCCATTTTTCTCACTCTCAAAAAGCGCAATAATTTTTTTGTATAGCAAGGGCGGTCGTAAAAAGCATGGAAAATTTTCAGAAGTTTTGGTCAACAAGGAGGTCGTAACTGCGCAGAATAGGCGCAACGGCCTGCTCAACTCTGCCCCTCGCTCTGCACAAGTGCGCGAAGGAACAGTAAATTTTGCTCCGAAATAGAAGGTGCACGGGTTGGTCGAAAGTGACGAAGCAATGGTTTTACAGTTCAACTCCGCATTGCCGTTCAGTCCGCAAAGTGCGCGCTGATTGCGAAACGCGCTGCGGCGCGGTCGCGAGTATCCTCAGACAGGCATGTGGAATCACCCTGGCGGTGGGATCACCCGGGAACCAGAGGCGAAAACCGCCCGGGTGATCCCACATGCCTGTCTGAGGATAATCGCGACCGCGCCGCAGCACGCTTTCGCAATGAGCGCGCACTTTGCGGACTGAACGGCAATGCGGAGTTGAACTGTGTATTCGCTTCTGCGCGTAAACCACGTAGCTGCGTCGCGGTCCCCTACAGAAATGAAAAGGTAATTGAGGAAGGTCCTTGAGAATCTCCCAGTTTGACTGGAGGACCATTGAGGCTCTTCAGGACATATTCATTTGCCTGGACAAGCTGAATTTTGATTGGAATTGTAAGATTTATCGTACACTGTAATGTCACCCATCCATCTCCTTTCACCAGTATATAGAACGAAGTTCTATTCTGGAAACATTTCATCAGCATTAAGGCCTCGGCATAGTGGAAAATCTGCGAACGAGCGAGAAATGATGAAGGGTGGGGAGCACTACGCAGTTTGACCGCGCACGCGACCGCACCGCATAGGCTGCGACGGAGGGGGGTGCGCCTAATGTCTTGCCCGTCGCGGAAATCGCTAAGTCGCGGCGAAGCTCGCTGCGAAATGCGCGAGACCATTGTGATTTTCAAGCGGTTTTGCGACTTATAGCGATTTGCAGTTTATTTGCTAATCTTTGCGATCAATTCACGATACTAATCAGTCCTCATAGTATTCAACATTTCAACTCGGGCAGCTCCATCATTCAAAGTTTTGAGAGGTATTTTGTTTATTTTGCTTGCAGTTTTCCTCCTATTCGTCATTTTCTGCTTCTGTTTTTATACAAGAACGCTAGTGCTCAGCCGTGAATGATGCAAACACTATCAGTTGTACGAACTAATTAAATTTTCGCTGTCATTAGGTTAAAATGAACAAATATGCACAACGAAGAAGGTTTGTGTCACACACGGTTACGTCCAGGGAATAGAAAATTTGAAAAGCCAACAGACAAATAGTCGAAACAACAGATTCCGAATCAAATCCAATCAAAGTAATGAAACGAAAGTCTCTAAATTGCATCCGCGCTGTAATCGAAATCAATCTTTGCGGGGATGCCTGTGACTCCGTCGCAAAAATTTCAAGGTCGCGCTCCCATTCGCTCGCTCGCTCGCACACTTTACACTATAGGCCTATGCATAGTCTGGCGGCAAAAGACGCGCCGCAATGATGAAAGATGGAGAGCGGTTACGCAGCTTCGTGCCTGCTCTTCATTCTCCATAATTGCGGCGCGACTCTTGCCGCCAGACTGTGCAGAGGCCTTATGCCGACGCCTTTAAGCCGATCGCTGTTCTGCAGGACAATGGGGAACGTAGAAATCTTCAAATAATCGTGATTTCGGGGGTAAATGTCGCCGTTTCGCGTCGGACCTGTCTGTAGGGTTGGGGGTTTAGATGATTTACAGTTCACCTTTCCGCACTGCCGTTTAGTCCGCAAAGTGCACCCTGATTGCGCACAGAAGCTGCGGCGCGGTTGCGAATATCTCAGACAGATGAGGGATCACCCGGGCGCTTTTGGCCCTTGGTGCCCGGGTGACCCCCCATCCCTGTCTGAGGATACTCGCAACCGCGCCGCAGCACGATTTCGCAATCAAGCGCACTTTGCGGACTGAACGGCAGTGCGGAAGTGAAGAATACAAAACAATTATGAAAATTGGAACAAAAGATTCAAGTTTTTTTTTTTTTTGAAAACTTTCAGTCCCAAAATTTCCGATTAAAATTTATTCTGGGATTCCGATAAAAATTTCTTGGGGGGGGGAGAACGTGAAAAATTTTGACATTTTTGAAAGATTGGGTGGCCAATGGAGGGACGTAGTTACGTTGGGGTCCGGGAAAACTGTCTGCTTGACCCCGCATTCTATGACACTAACCCGCTTTTTAGACTCACGTGGACGAAACAGGATAAGGCATGCCCTGGTTATCGGCCCGTCAGAAGTGCGGCCTCCCTCCATGTTGGAAAGTTTTGCGACCCCCCCCCTCCATCGTATAGTGGTAGTGATTATACCACGTATAGACAGTAAATTGTACAGGACTTCAATTATGTGCTGAAAATTGGATAATTAGGAGGAAATTTTTTCAAAAATGAGGTCTTTTTGGCATTACCGTTGATATGATAGGTGTTCTTTGCCTTCAGATGCACTAACTATGAGTCAAAACAGCGTTTTTGCAACTTTGACGCCTCGGGAAACATACATGTCGTCCTTTCCTCCGCCGCGAAAGGTCCGCGACTCATGATGACCGGTAAAATCAATGCGACCCCCACTTCCTCAGGGCCCAGAGCTGCGGCCCCCCTTGTTTATGATGACCGAGGGTGCTTGATCCTAGGACGAAAAAAATTTCGCTCAAGCCTTATACAGCGTGGTTCCCTGGGAGATACAGAATCCGGATGTCAAGTCAGTTTTCTTTTTTTTTCGAAAAATATGGTTGATACAGTGTTTGTCCTAACAAAATTCGCATGGCGCCTTAGTGTACGAGGGTTACGATAGGCTGTGGTAGAGATAATGTGGCTTCGTTACCCTGGCGTACCGTAATTCTCCTAACATCGGGAAATGGACAACAAATCCGTGATCAGCACTAGAAATAACACTTTTTAGGAAGGTTTCAATGAAATCGGAGGAAGAACTTCTGTATACACTCGGCGCGGATCGCACTGGTACTTTGTGTTTCTTATTGCGTGTTGGCGCAGACTCGGTGCGCATTTTATAACATAACACGCACCGAGATTGCGCCAATGTACTGTGCTTTTCTGGGCCAAATTCCGGCCCGCAATTGCGTCTCGATACGCTTTGCGGCCGCGCGCTTCTGAGTCGGAAGAGTTTCCGGCGCCGCACCCGCCGATCTGTTGGCTCTAGGTGGGTTTTAGAAGTTGGAAAGTAAACAAAATTGAAGGAAACTATATAAAAAGGCATATCGAGTCGGTCTTGGCGTTGGAAACTCGACTGACTCGAGCGCGTGCGGCCGCAAAGCGTGCCGAGATGCAAATGCGGACCGGAATTTGATCCAGAGAAGCACAGCACAGTGAGGAACGCCTAGTGCCAGTGCGATTCGGTCCGACTGTACCAGGATTGGCTCACGCTGTGATGACCACAGAGGGGGTGGCAGCTTTGGATGCCGGGAAGGGAGGGGGCCGCGTTCCCCGCCGACCACCATGCAAAAGTACAGGCTTCAAAACGGCGAAATTCACATGGTTCCTACGTGTGCTGGTGCGGAGCGGGGGTTAGAGACAGTGATAGAGCAGAGGGCAGACGGAGGCCCAGGCGACGCTTGCGCCTCGAGTGATGTGAACTTCGACGTTTTATAGGGGGTAGTTGGTGTTCAGCGAAGCGAAAATTTGCAAAAATAAGAGGAAGGAAATTTTTTTCCGTTAAACAAACTAGAAATCAACTAAAATATAAAAATAATAGCGACTCGTTCCAGAAATTATTGAATTTCGCTAAATTTCCATTAATGATCTTAAGATCACACTTACGACTCATCACAAATCTTGAAGAAGTAATGGGCCTCGCAAACTTTCAAGCTGGGGGAATGAGGCCCTAGTTATACACCAGCGGAATGAAAACGTCCCGCGATGTTATTGTCACCGCTTGTTGCGTGGTTCAGGGACTCGTCTGCAATATTGCGCTGAAAAAATAAACAGAAAACGGTTTGCACTATCGTGTTCAGCACCCTTACTAGATGCCAGTTGGACAAAGTTTGGATGAAGGAAACATCAACAAATCAAATTTATTACATGTGATGCACATGTAAAACGTAGCAAAACAAAATAGCAGTGAGGAGAGAGTAAAAAAAAAGTAAAACATGGTAGACGCACAATGAAAAAAGGGAGCGATGGAATTCAGAAAACATTCTGGAGAAAACTTTAATAGTGCCCTGAAATTATATCCATAGCCGATTTCTCTTTTTTTTGTGGTTTGCAGGCGGCATAGATTTTTTTGTGATTTATTCAGTGTAGCCTGCCATTTCCTTTCCGCCATTCGTGGCGGTCATTTTTCTCTCACTGTTGTCCATGTAGAGGGCGATTGATCTAGCCCTTGATCATGATCCCTCTTGTCGTGGTTCTCTTGAGCCTCTTCAGCGTCCTTATTTCGCGAATTGTATAGTGAAGTGTCGCATAATTTATGCTGATCATTGGCATCCGCTGTAAGCATATAATCGTCGATTATTCTCCTTTCGTCAGCCCCGTACTACGGCGGTTTCGTCAGATTTCGGCCGACCGTAGATTGCCAATCATGTGTATTGATGTGATTTGTGCCACATGTCTGTCCCGATCATGCTAACGACGTCTGTCCAAAGAGGGTTTCCCGCGTGCTCTTCATAACTCACAGTGGCTATTTACAGATGAGCAAGTGATGCAGCCGGTTTCGTCTTCCGCAGGTTGCTTTGTTGACCTCAACTCATCGACATTCGGCGCCGTTCCTAGCCTTCCACCGGCTACAGGTCATTCACAGAGTGTAAGTTCCCAGATAAGATATCATTCCCCTTTTTTCCTATCGTCTGCACTTGCAAGGAACTGTGTCCGTGCGGATATTAATTAAGGGAAATGTGGCGAAAATTGCGCATTCCTTCCTTTTTTTGTTTCAAGTGTCGAAAAAACACTGAATTTGGTTCAAGGGTACAATGCGGAAGTGCATCCCGTAGCAGGGTCTTGCCACGCTATTATCAGACACAGCGGTAGTGAAGGGGGGTGGTAAAAAATATTGACTTCAAAAATAAAATTCTTGAAATTGAGGGGATTGCGAAAATTTCAGCTTAATTTTCACGTACAAGGGGGGGATAGTTAATTCCGATATTTTTTCGGAATTTTTGGTCACCGAGGGGAGGGGCTCGTACAAGCTGTAGAACCACGAAATTCTCATGGTTTCTGCGCGTGCTGGTGAGGAGCGGAGGTTAGAGACAGCGAGAGAGCGCATGCCAGACGGAGGGAGCAGCATCGCGCGCACCTCTCGCACAATGAGTCGTGAGAATCAGGCCTCCTTCAGAGTACGATCGCTGTGCGACGCGACCGTCGCGTCGCCGAGAAAATCGCAGGCTCTGGAAGTGTGAATGCCCGATCACGCACTTTTTACGTACACATCCTAATCGACGCCTAAGCAGCACAGGAGAGTACAGCAGATATCCGCTGTTTCCGAGTGAAACTTATTCCCGTTAATCGCATGCGTCTGCGCGCGTGCGCTGCGTCTACGCGCGTGCACTGCGTCTCCTTCTCACACTTTCTCGCAGTCTTCACCCTCGCTCCGCGCAAGCCCGCGAGGGAACAGTAAATTTGGCTCGGAACCAGAGGATAAACACAGCTAGCTGCAGTTGTGTTTGTTTCCTGTATTCATCTACATATATATGCATGAAAAATGATTCCAACTACTTTCCCCGCGATTTTGTCTGGAAGACCTGCGACCTGATCGCGCGATGCGACCAGATCGATTCGCAGAGTTTTTATTAGGTCGCGTCGTACAGCGATTGAACTCTGGAAGAGGCCTTACGATTTTTCACAGAGGATAACTACGATTGGTCGCAACGTTTCTTGAACAGGGTCAAGCGGAGTTTCGAAATCTCGCAACGGGGGGTGAGGGGGGTGGGGTCGCAGGAATTTTGGCCGGAAAATGCGGGTGAGGGGTATCGCAAAAATCTTGGACCAAAAATGAAAATGTGAAGATATATCAAAAATCCTATATGTTTTGGTCTCAAAGGGAAGGATCGTAACACTGCTCAGATTTGAGACACTTGAGTCCGACTGCTGAACGATTTTTTGGTGTCTGACAGTTTTAGTAAGCAAGTATAAATTGCCCAGAAGTCGCACCTGGAGAGGGATCGCAAAAAAATTGAATTTCGGAAAAAATATTTGATGGCGTGAGAAGGTCGCTCCGATCTCGAGAATTACGCAACGCCCCGCTTGACCCAGCCCCTGTACATTGTTCGGTATTTTCCGGAAAAAAAAATCATGGGTTGTGGCCTCAGCGCAAAAAAAATGGAGTAGTTGTCGTGTCTTTTGCAGGGCGAAACAACGGAGACCTCCAATCAGGGTTTTGAGTAGGGTGGCGAGTTGGCGCAACGGAGGGCGGGAAAGTTTTTGGGGAAAAATGAGAATGTGGGAGGGCGACTCGCAAAATTTTTGCAGAAAAATGGGAATTTTCTCCAAGTCATTTGGTAAGGTAAAATGTGGTAGGAATAGGGAAATCGCCATTTATAACCACAAAGTTGTAATTTTCCGAAATTTGTCACTCAAAAAAGCTTTCATCTCGAGAGGTTGGACAATAATTTTTCCCCCAAAATTTTTGTGAACGGTGGGGGGGAGTCTTAGCTCCGCCGAAAATTGGCGCAACGGCCTGCTCAACACTGTCAGGCAGTTTGTTGAAAAGTGGAATAGTGCCGAAATTAATAGTTTATTTTAATATTTTTTCCAAATAGATTCTTTTAAAACATCTCAAATTGATAGATAAGTAGCATTAGAAGTATCTCAACGAGTAATATACGGAGTGTATTGTATGCGTTCAGAATGGGGTAGATACACTCAGCATAACAGTATCTTCAGTATCTCAAAATACACCAATACATCGCACATCTGTCATACCCATTCGTTGACATTCGTGGAAGGGACATGCTTGATAAGTCCTCAAATTTGGGTTGTTGTGATTGTCACCTGTGCCATTTTTTTCGTTTGAATAGGGTGTTGATCGCAGAGTACAAAGGTAATGGTAGAAGTGAAAGAAAGCACATGCGTAGCGTAGTAGATTGATGCATCGTGCTTCTGTCAGAGAACATGCCGTTCATAGTTTTCCGAGTATTTGGGTAGCGCTTCTTGTGACAAGAATTCAGATTAATTGTGACTTAGAGTCTCGTAAACTGAAAGGTGATTTTCAGAAGGGCAAAGCCAATCTTTCGGCGGCCGGTCCTGTTTACACCAATTTGAGCGAGCAGTTACTGTCACGAGGATACGGTACGTCTCCTATGCAGCAACAGAAAGCCATGTTTGACGCAGCTCCATCGTCCACATCCTGCTCGCCTGCAATTACTCCACCTGCTTTGGATTTGCTGAAACCTGGAATGCGAGGTAAATGTTGTATGAAACCTTTGATATCTAACGTAATTTTTCCTCCATCTATCAAAGTCCTCAGTAACGAATGGTCACTCTTTCCGAGTCTTCCAAGACAAAAACTTACATGGAAAGACGGCTAGTTTCTCAGTAGAGACTATTCTGTGTGGAAGAGAGGAACTTTCGTACACTATTCCACTCATCGGGACCCAGTTGTTGAAAGGAAATTTGGTAAAATATCGTACAAGGAGTTATTTGAGGTGTCGGATAGGAATATTAGTGCGTTTACACGTCGTAAAGTAGGTAACGGTACATCTACTGTAACAAGTCTGTTTACGAACTGGTCCAATTTCGATCCAAGGCTTTTTTGAAAGATTCATGGTCAGCTCTTCGAAAAATATATTTTTGGAAAACTTTCAATGAAAACGGGGCCAAACTACCATATATCTGCCATAACCTTCCAAGAATAAACTGAAAATGGACTTAATTTTCGTGTACAGCACCTCAAATAACCCCTGATATGAAAATTGAGCGAAAATTCTTCTTCTTTCTCTGGAGTCTAAAAGGGGAATGAAGCCAGCTTTAGGCTGAGATCATGCTTCCTGCGATCAGCGACAGTGCACATTAGGTGCATCGATTTTCGGTCGATACAGATGGTAAACACTGTGTTGCGTCGCTATTCGCAGGAAGTATGATCACGGCCTTAGTTGAGCTAGGACTATAGTTTCAATCTACGCAGGGTCAAGCAGGCCGTTGTTTGGGTCATGGAAAAGGTGCGACCCTTCGGTCATTGAAAAAGATCGAAAATTTTACGATAGAGTAAACATTTTTCTCCCGAAAAATTGACCATTCAGGGTTGAGCAGGCCGTTGCGCCAATACTCGGTGGAGCTGCGGCCCCTCCTCTTCGACCAAAACTTCGGAGAAATTTGAAAAACTGTTACCACCCCTCGACAAATAGACCGCTAATTCTTATTCAACACACCGAATAAGCCCGGGATGGAAATTTTTGACTGAAATCTGATGTTTTGTCCAAACTACTGTATACCCATCGTAGTAGCGTAGAATTTCATGACGGCCTCTGCAGACACAGCTGGTTTCGCGATTAGAATGCGACTATTACTACATCATTTTAGCTCACCAAGTGGTTTGGAGAAACTTCCTCTGTCTACAAAAATTTCACGACACCCCTTCAAATTTTTATTTTTCTCCCAAAATTTTTACGAAACCCCGTTGCGCCGAGTCGCAACACTGCTCAATCTTGATTACTTCATTTTAACAGCACTAACCCTATCGATGATTGTCGTTCGCGTTGCTAGCTATGAAGCACTCTCTCACGACAAGTGCTTTTAAACCCCTAATTCTTCTTCCCGAAAGCAGTGGCTTCCAAAAAGAGGTTAGACGGGATTCCGCTAAACAGTCTTCAATTGGTGCACTCAAGTATATGTTTGCTCAAATAAGAGCGCGAACTGATATGCGCGTAAGTGGAGGCCACAGAGAGATCTGTGGTACCTGGATAAGGGAGCACTCAAGCTTGTTGTGTTTAACAACCTCAAATGTTTAGTGAACGTCAGTTATTCTCTCTCTTGATGGTCCCTAAAGTGTCCCTTCCAGAAATGAGTGCAACTACCGAAAATGAGAAAAAAACCTGCTTTTTCCCCATACCTTTCTGTAGCTTGAAATGTTACATGGATAGGCAAATCGGATAGATTATAGGAGATAAGGACAGCTAGAGTGGTTCGTACGGGATGCGCTGGTCGTGGCGACGTGTGTTGCGTGTGTTATTAATTACCGTATGTTGTCGGGCGCACGGTTTACGATCACCGTCGTTTCTCCGTATCTTTGCAAGAGAAAATGCAACATGGGGTGGATTGATGGAAGGCATGGTTGCCCTTCCATGTATGACTTGTGTGTTATGAGGTTGCAAAAAAACAAATGATGGCTCTGTTGGCAAAGCAAGAGAGGTGTGCTTTGCTGCCTATAAAGTGGGCAATTTCACTCTTTTTCTACCTCTCCTAGACCTTCCAGATACCGAACTTTAATGCCAGGAAAATTTTCCAATGTCCTCGCATTTCATGCTTTTTGCTGATTTCCATGAAACCGTTCGATAGTTCCGTTGACGACGGTTATTTTTTTTGGAGGGGAACCTGAATGAAGTTAACATTTGAAAGTTTTTACGACTTCCCCTTGAACTTAAAATTTCATGAAAGCGGAAAAAACATATGTAAGCCAACCACCAGTAAGTCAAGGATCATTGATGTTTCTTATCTCATTTGTTGTCATAACGAACTCGGGAGCAGTTGAGACGGTTTTAGGAGTCTCTCGGCTGGGTGGGTTTCACCCTGTCTCGACCTATTAGAAGTCCTTGCGATAGGGCCACCGCAGTACAGCCACTGTGAGGAACACTTCACGCCGAACGATAACTTCTAATGCACATCATAGTGGTGTATTCCTCCGAACAGGGGGGGGGGGTCAAGCGCTTACTGTTCTTCGGGACATTGCATGGGGGAAGTGAATTTTTCTAAGAAATTTGAAATGCATGTAGAGCTCGTAAAAATCCCTGGCCAAAAAGCTCCCTTGAGGTTTCTTAGTAAAGTGAATACAAAATTCAAAAAAAAATGAAAATCTTCGATTTTATTCAAAATTACAGACCCAAAATGTCGCAAAAATTTTGAGTTGAATTTTTTTTTGAAATTTCAAATTAATTCGTTTTTAAATCTGTGAATTTTTGAACAAAAAAGTCAATTTTTCTAAAAATTCAACAAATCTAGAATCAGGGTTGGGCAGGCTTGTGCAGGGTTGAGCAGGCCGTTGTGGCGATTTTTGTGGCGGCTACGACCCCCCTCCTAAATTTTGTTTTTTTTTTGCTGAAAAATTCCTAAAATTTTACGACCCCCTCAAGGGGGCCCCTGGCACCAAATTTTTTGGCTTAATTTTTAGTGTCAAATTTTAAAGAGAAGCGAAAGTTGTTGTAATATTTTCTAGGGACCAGTTCGGTCGCGGCTAACGTGCGGACACGAAAGGGTCAGGTATTAAAATTTTTACGACCCCCCCAAATTTTCATTTTTTTTTCAAAAATTTTACGACCCCCCGTTGTGGCCGGTCACAACGCTGCTGAACCCTGATTCCTGTAATCTGAGTGTTCATTTGTTCACTTGATTTCTTTGCTAAAATAAGATTGTTTCTGCTCGTTTTTGACGCTTTCAACGGTCTAAGCGTTTTCGTACGGACCAGGGTTGAGCAGGCCGTTGTGGCAATTTTTGTCGCGGCTACGGCCCCCCAGATTTTCATATTTTTCCAAAAAATCCCAAAATTTTACGACCCCCAGGGGGGCTCTTGGGACCAATTTTTTAGCTTTATTTTTTCTATCTTTATTTTTTTCGGCATAGCCGCTCACGTGAGTTCCATTCTAGCTAATTTCGTCCTTATATGTAGCATGCGACACGTTTTAAACAGCTTCTCTGTATATAATCCGCTTTTTTATTGTTGAAAATGCATACATCTCACCCCCGACTGATTAATCTTACCTCATTTAACCTTAACAAGTTTGGAAAAAATCCTATTTTTCTCCAGAAATTTTACGCCCCCCCCCCCGATTCCAGATTTTTTTTTTCAAAGAGTCGAAAAATTTTACGACCCCCCGTTGTGGCGGGTCACAACCCTGCTCAACCCTGGGCTTGCGACCGGTGCAACGGGAGGTCGTAAAAATTTGGAAAGTTTTTTCAAAAAAAAAATGAAAATTTTGAGGGGGGGGGTTCGTAACATTTTTGGTCACCGGTCGCAACGGCCTGCTCAACCCTTCCGAGAATAAGTCATGTCAGCATTTTTAAGAAACTTCGGTCTCTAGGGGGAGACTAAATCAGTTGAGGTCTGAGACAGCAGACTGTTTCATCCCGCCTTCGAACCACTCTAGTTATACTTATCCTATACGAGGCACTTTACAATAAAGAAATCGGCATTTTACTCGCAGAATCGTTAGTTCATGGTCCTGGTAAGAAAATAAGTGAAAAAACGGCTAAATGCGAGCTGGAAGTCGCATTTTAGAACCGCATGAATTAGCTGGCCTACAGGGTTGGTTCGCCCACAAAATAGGAGAGCTGTCCATCCAATGGATGAGTTGCCAGTTGTAAATAAGTGCTGAGTATCCGTTATCTTAAGGTATCCTGACATCCGAAGAAGCGCATTGGAGTATTCTCATATTTGAAGAATTTTTGGCAGGGTCAAGCGGGGTTGCGAAAATTTCGCAACGGCGGGTGGGGGGGTCGCAAAATTTTGGCCCGAAAATTAAGTTTAGGAGGGGGGTCGCAAAAATTTCGGACCAGAAACGAAAATTTGGTGAAGATATCCCGAAAATTCTTCATATTTTTGGTCACCAAGGGAAGGATTGTAGCATTGTTTAGGTTTTAGACGCTTGAGCCCGACTACTGACCGAATTTCCGGCGTCTGGCAGTTTTAGTAATCAAACATGAACTGCACAAAAATCGCGCACCGGGGGGGGGGGGGGAGGGGATCGCAAAAAAAAAGACTTTCGGAAGAAAATCATAGTGAATTCGGAAAATTACGCAACGCCACGCTTGACCCTGATTTTCGGTTGAAGAAAAACGGAATTTTTTCATTTACGGAGTTTAGTGAACAGAACCTTTTCCGACGTTGCAAATTCTGTTACACCTTGCAGGCAGAATGGTCTTAGGGCGGAAATCGAATGCTTTGAGGAGATTTTTAGGAATTTTCTCTCAAAATTGAGGTTTTTTTGTGGCCTTTTGCTATTATCCTCTACTTTGTAGGCCTATTTTATGTATAAAGAATTTCGCGCAGAAGCATTGGAAAAAAAGATTTTTCTCAAAAAAATTCAGACCCAAAAATATCGCAAAAATTGAATTCAATTTTTTTTCATTCAACAGCTGTAAAATAAGTCGTTCCGAAAATTTGCAGAAATGTCGGTATCTGAGGGGGTAAGGGCTAGACATCCTTGAGACCTAACTATTCGCAGAGTTATTTGTTCGGCTCTTTGAGCGATAAGCAGTAGTAGTGCAATTCTTTACGACCATCGCAGGCTACTCCTGGTCTGATTAATCTACTTGCAGCGCTTATCGTAGAAATTGGTATGATCATTTGGTTAGTATTTGCGGACTGCATATCGGCGTACCACGCTGTCACGTTTATCTCTAGCTGATCGTAAAAGTCCGCACTACCACCGCACTGATTTCACGGCTATTTACGTGCTGGCCTGCTCAAGAAGCTCCTTGTAATATCGGCGTGGATCTTGAAGAGACTTTGCGTTCCCTATCAGAGGTTGGCGCAAACTCGGTGCACCTACGTTATAGCATATGGCACCAGGTTTGCGCCAACCTTCAACAATGAACGCGGAGTCTCTTCCGGATCCATGTCAACGTTATGTCATCGGGATGTTCCTAAATTCACAACTTTCTGAATGATTTTTTTTTCAAAATTTTCCCATTATGGAGAGGAATCCGCGAAGGCGAATATACCCTGTCGCAAACGAGATAAGCGAATTGTCCAAAGAAGAAGCGTCCTCTTTGCGTCACTGACATTTTTGGATTACGTTGAGACGTCGCGTAAGCAAATCACGCAGCATGTCTTACCGTAATCCAAAAGCGGAATTCAACGATTACACGTTCTCACGCTCTGAAATACTTGAACTGCCACGTAAAGAAGAGTATCTGCATCGAGAGTGAGAATCGCGAGCATTTTGAGCGAAAAGAACGCGAAAGTATAATGAAGTATCCTGTTTCCGAGTGTGATTTATTTTCGTTCGTCGCCTTCGTATGCGTGCGTACGCTGCGTCTCCTTTTCCCCACAATTTCTCGCTGTCTACCCTCGCTCCGCCCAAGTGCGCGAGGGAACAGAGTAAATCTGGCTCGGAACCAGAGGATATGTGAAACAAAGATATGAGAACGTGAAAAAACTCGTTGATTTCTGTTTTTGGATCACGGTAAGATATGCTGCATGGTTTACGTACAAGACGTCTTACCGTAATCGAGAAATGTCAGAGACGCAGAGGGAGCGCTGATTTTTGGGACTCTTCGCTTGCCCTCTCGTTTGAGGCAGGGTATAAGTAATCTTCAAGCGTTACGTATACCCTTTGTATTGAAGCTAAATGGTAAGTAAAAATATCAATGCTGTAATGTTTGTTTCAGACGTACCGGCATGGTTGAAATCGCTCCGCCTGCACAAGTATACAGACATGTTCGCTGAACTGAGCTATGAGGAAATGATGATGTTGGATGAGGCTGAGCTGGAACGACGGAACGTGACGAAAGGAGCGCGCACAAAAATACTGCAGTCAATTCAGAAGTTGTACAGTCGTGCTGCTGACCTCAGGGCAATGCATGAGGTGCGAAAATTGACACCTCGATAGGCTTCTCATAGGATGTTTTCGTATATTTGTGAACCTTTAGAGACTTTCCTTGAGTCATCCACAGCGGTGCCTTCGCTGTGCGATTGCGACGCTGCGCCAGATGATCGCTACTCCCATGATTCCATATAAGCCGATGCCAACAGAGGAGTCCGACGCTGTTAATGGCTTTGTATGCATACCATACATAAATGACCAGGTAAGCATCAGAAATTCTTTTAGTCCCATTGTGTGGATGACCCATGTTTCAACTTTCAGAATATACCGGGTCTATTCTTCAATCTGCTCGGCGAGATTCAAAGGGCTGTGTTCGTTTCTGGCCGCCAGCCCATGGACGTTGAATACGAATACCTTCTAATGCTGTTCACAGTATTTGATAAGCTGATCAATAACGAGGTACGTTTTTCCTTTAGCTTTTCGAAATTTGGCCACAATTTCTGGGAGCCTCCTCAAATTCGTGGCGTTGAAGAATGGATACTGCATTGCGAAGAATTAAGTCTAGCGATAACAACCTCAAGACCTGAGTTACAATATTCCGTCGGAATTTCGAGAAAGGGACAAGTCAGCTGCCGCAATCTGACTCGCTCTCTATGCTGAGGCACCGCAGGAGAATTAGTTGGACAGGGAAAAGCGCGGTGCAAATTCGTGCTTCTCTGTTGTATATACCGCGGCACCGTGAACTGTGTCGTTTGAGGACCCAACTCAGATGGATATTCGCCAGATGTCGTCAGCTGATCATTCCCGATGTGAAATGGCCTTCGGACTACAGAAGCAATAAAAACCATGTTATACTCGTGCACTGAGGGGATCCGTTTTAGCCATAATACGCCTTCTTGTCGGCTCCCTCGTTGAATCGAAAATCTGCTTGGCTTATGCTGCCCCTAGAAGCACGTGGTGAATTCTAAGCGGTCACGTGCTGTTAATAAATAAACTTTTTCCGCACCCTTCCGTCACGGCAGCACGTGCTCCAGTTAAACGGGAAGACACGCCTGAAAGGGGGTGGAGTCTCTCATAACAGGATAATGAGGGAGGTCCTTTAGCGGTCTAAAATGGCCCGAAGAATGATCCGAGGCCACCGCCATGGGCGACGTTGAAGGTCAACGCCTCGCTATGAGATGGGGCGCGTTTCAACCAGTGTTGGGGCTGTTAAACGCCTGGTCAGTGGTAAAACACTACAATGACGTGATCACTGAGGAAAATCATGGTTCGATTGTCTTCCAAACCGCTTTGTTGCTAAGTTGAAAGCGTATCGTTGTCGACTTGAAAGCTTCCAGGGTTACATACCGTGCTCTCACTTGCACGACGCTACCGCCCGGTGCTGATGTAGATTTTGTCTAAACTGCTTTTTGGTCGAGCTGAAAGCGTATTGTGGCGAATTTGACCCCCCCCCGTGCGTGAGTAGTAATAGAGGATATGGATGAGAAGAAAATAATGCCAGCAATGTGTTGCAAAATAAGAAAAAATTTTGAGAATTCCATTTAGCTTGTGTCCTATTTTTTGTCTGCCATACTGCGGCGTTTTACGAAAACCACCTATCTCCTATTTCCAAGCCAATCTTTTTCCGTTCCTTCGCGTGCGTGTGCGCAGCAATGAGAGAGGCCGAGAAGGTGTGAGGAAGGGGGAGACACAGCGTGAAGCCCACACGCACGCGATCAGCGGGAATTAATTTCACTCCGAAATCCATATGTGATACATATGTTCTCTTTCGGCAAAGATTTCATTCCGCCGAAGTATAACTAGGGCCGTAAGGAGGGTTCAATGCGGCGCTAATGGGTAGGTTTATTGTAGGAATTCTTGAGCGGTCGCGAGGATAGACTGAGAATGATTCTGAGTGAACCGGCAAGGATACTGAGGTATATTGGGAAATGCGCCATGGGGAGTTTTTTGATCACCGGAAATCAGGAGCGAGGGTGGACGGTGGCTTATGGAATGTTATTCTGCAGGAGCTGCAGGACTCCACATTGGTAATGTGGTGTAAAGATGATTCGTTTCGTGATTTTAAAGATTCTTGTGTGCATGTATTATTATTTTAGGCCTTTACCCATATGCAAAAGCAGCGCGTTCATCAATGGAAGCGTCTGGCGCGAAAGGCCATTCGGCCTGCTGATGTACGTCGTCAACGAGTTGGCCTGCCACACTCTGGCAAATGCGAAATCTGTCACTACAAGGTATGTTGAAAAATTTCTAAGTGTTTCCATTACAGCATCAATCCACTAGCGGCGCCTTGTCGACTGTCGCCGACTGTCCGCTGGGGTACGTCAGCTCTGTCATTTGAGAAAGAACTTCCTTTCTTAGGTTTCAATAAATATGACCCTCCAAACCGTTACCGTAATAAGTAATCTCCTCATCCTAACCCGCGAGCCTATTTAGAACTATTTAAAGCCACTTAAATCGCATGTTTTTGAGTTTGAGCGGTTTTATAAATACGACCCCCACATCGACGCCCTCATCTATAATCTCTGCATCCAATTCTCAGGCGTATTCTACACTTACACCGAAAATTCCGTGTGACGCGCATGTTTTTAGCAGTGCTATGAGGATTCTAATAGTACGAGCCCTACACCGATCACCCCTCCGCCCCGACCCGCGGGCTCGGTTCACTTCTGCAACACATAATTTTAAAGGGAACGCATTTTTTTAGATTTAAAAATATTACTCTTGACACCGCCCCCTCCCCTCCCACCTACAGTCCCCCCGCCAGTCCACGGGCCCCTCTTCACACTCCCGCAGAAATCATTTCGGTCGCATGTTTAATCAACTGTTCTGGCAATTCTAAAAATGCGAGTACCTCCTCCACCTTCTGATCTATAAGCCTTGCCCCCAACTCTCAGGCGTATTCTACACTTACACAAAAAAATCCTCATGAAACTCATGCTTTCCAGCTGTTCTGTGAAGGTTCTGAAAGTGCGACCCCCACACCCATAACCCACCCCACTTACAATCTCCGCCCCGACCCTCGAGCCCAGTTCACTTTTGCAGAAATCTTCTAAAATGAAACGTTCTCCGGTAATGTTAGACCAAAAATGAAAAAATTGCGCACCGTCCCCCTCCCCCCTCGCTCATGATCTCCGCACCCTAATTTGTGGGCCCATCAACACTTACACAAAAGAAAATCGCTGCATCGAATGGTTGCGATCTGTTTTAAAGGGACGTCGACCTCGTCAACGATAATCTCCACCCCCCAACTCTCAGGCATAATCTACATTTACCCAAATTTTTTTTCACATGAAATGTCTGTTTTTTAACTGTTTCGTGAATTTTTGTAGGGTAGTATATGCATCTAGCAAGTTTCTCTGCAGGATACTGCTAACCGTGAAACTGGAAAGGGCAGCGTGAAATTGAGTGGTGGACCCCCTGACAAACTGGCCTATCATCATTCTCAACAGCATCGGATTGTGAGTATTATCATTTTTTTCAGAGCAGTTTTCTGCGACTTGTTCCAGTTGGGTCTCGGCACTTGTTATCTGGCTGATTCTGAATTTCTGCTATAAATCTGTTTTCTTTTCAGTCAAGCAACTTTAATAACCACCAGCTTCCACCGCCGGCTCAGGACTGGTCTCTTCTTGTCCGCAATACTCCTCAGATAGTTCCTTCGACAATGGTTGTACAACAGCAACGAAGGCAAAATGTGTTCAGTGCCGGCTACTGGCACTCAAACTTCTCTGCAGATCCGTGTTGCCCCGGTGTGTCTAGAAATCGCGCGCGGCAAATGGTGAGTGAAATATAATTCGAGACACCTTTTTTCCTTCGAAAATTAGCATTTTTCAAAAAAAATCAATTTTAGCCGCCTATGAGTGCTCAGGCTTTCACTCAAAATCTGCCGCAGTATCGCTCTCAACAACACCTCGTGGGAGCCGATGTGACCACATCTATTCCACTGCTTGCCGGTTCTTCACAGTCCTATGAGGGGTCAAGTCGCTGGCCACGATCAATTTATGAGAATCATGAACTCATCGCACGTGACAGCGAGATTAGTGGCAGAATTCGTGCAAGCAACCCGGTATGTTGATCTTCTGAATCTGTAAAATTACCTACAGGGTAGGGTTATACAGACAAATTGGCTGTTCCAGTAGAAGAATACATTTCTAGAACCGTTTTTCAAGTTCGAATAAAAAAATGTCCTCCAGAGCTGCCTGCATTCAGTCTGAACGAAACCATAAGCTTTTTCCTCTGTAAGGTTAGGTCAGTGATTGGTCGAATTTCAAATTTGACGAAGAGCATGCCTTTCGATGAGTGCAGCGACAGTGTCTTCCATGCAAGTGTACCATAGGCCCACTGGCTCCTGATTGAGTGTGAATGTTGCGAATTTCAGCTCAATCCATCCGTAAGCCTGTGGGATTCGCTGACGATGTCTAGTCCTATCATGGAGCGAGGTGGCGAGTCGACATCAGGCTACTGCAGTTCCACAAGTGAACGATCCTCCGGAGCTGGCTCACCTCGAGCTTATGGAGCTGGACAGACTTTGTACGATCGTGTCTGTCGCGATGTAGCTGCTCTCCAACTTAGTATCTAATCCTATACGATTCCCATTTTATGTAACGTCTTCAACTGATGCGGTGATCAACCAATTTTCGTAACTAGAACTATTAAAGGAAGGATTGTCGAGGTTGAGGTAGCCATCTGGGGGTGATTTGGGAATCTTAAAGTCTAGAAGAGTTCAAATAGAGTGCGCTGCTAAAGGTAGCCGCCCCGCACGGCTGGGGTGTAGAAGTGACTGTGCTGTTTCTCGGGATTGTGGAGCACACAGAAGAGGAGGCGCGGACGAGGTGGTCTGCGTTCACGTTGTCGCTAGAGCGCGTTTACCCTAGGCCTCTGAAGAGGCGAACGAGGGATGGGGGCTCTCTAGAGAGAGAAATGCCCCGCTTTCGCAGTGCAATGCGTCAAGCTTCTCAATTCAAGCGAAATGGTCTCGAGTGGAATTAGAGCCGCAAAAGGCGAGACAACTCTCTCGCTATGCCGAGAGCCCCTATCCCGACGAACGCAGCGGACTTGCGTTCGCGGCTGGGAGGTCAAACTCGTCCCGTACTCCTCCCTTTAGGTGTACTTGGTCCACATCCTGTGGAAAGAAGAGGGTATTGAAACCTCAAAGGTGCTGGCAACCGTATCCACCAACTGGCATCACGGTCAAGAGTCAGCCCCCTTCCCGGATTTTTCTCAGTTCGGCAGCCCGATCCTTCCACTGTTAGAGGAAACTGTATCATACGTTGTCATATTCGTCCGTTGTGAATGTGCGTTACACCTTTGTTCGTATTAAGTCTCACTGTCATCCACCTTGACCACTTCGATTGCGCATCTCATTTCGCATAGGCTATGCCGTTCTTTCAAAGCACTATGCTTACTCTTTATCATCATCATCATGATTATTTCTTTTCCTGAGCGCCTTCATATGCACACCAATACATATCACTAGTCTTGTGCTCACTTTACACAGCACTAGTTCTCACTCTCTCTCCTGTTTGCTCCGTAAAAGTGCTTCATCCTTTTTTTTTTGTTCGTCGCGTGTTTTATGTTTCTTTCGTTCTTAACCATGTTTTTTTTTGGTTTTTGATGATCGCCATCACATGTCTTCTGTTTTACTTCGTTAAGTGGATTTTGTCGGTTGAACGCGTTCGTAATTTTACATGGGATCAGTGTTGTGCTAGGTTGGTCCGAAAGTTTTGTAACCAATGCGGGTAAGCGAGTTTTTCCTTGCCCGTCTGTGATTTTCTGATCAAGTATGGTATACCAATCGAAAGCCCAAATTGTCTTTCATCTATGGGCTTTTTTTGTTACCCGGAGAGCTCGACACTTGCTTGGGACTTCTTACCTTGCAGATTATCCTAGAAGTCCCCCTTAGCAGACTGCGTTCCGTCGTGTGCGCCCTCGAGAAATGTGGATCGGTCGAAGCGCACTACAGGCGCTCGGCCTGCTGAGTGGTCCGCAGCTATTCCATCCGCGGATACACCCACCATAGTAAAAAACGAAGATTTTTTAAGGCTTTTCCAAGTCCTACCTCATTTCACCTTACTAAGTGGTCTGGAGAAAAATCCCATTTTTCTCCAAAAATGCCACGACCCTCGCCTCCCCCCCGAAATTTCCTTTTTTATTTCGAAAATTTGTGCAAAACTCTGGTTCTCCTATTTTTCTGCTTAAAATTTTGCGCACTCTTTACAAAGGTGCAATGTTTGATGTTCACCTTCCATTCCGCTGCCTCGTGGGACATTGGCCGCTCGCTCTTGAACAATGATACGTTAGAAATTGTCACTTGGGAAAACTTGAATTGCAAAATTTGTCCCACTATAAGAAAAAGCGTTAGAATACTTTGAGAAGTCAAACAACCCTGATGGATAGAAGAAAAGGAGGATCGTTCAGCAATTTCCGGCCCAAACTCTCTCTACATTCGGTGAAGAATTGATGTAGGTCGAATTTTTTAAAGTAGCGATAAACATGGAAGAGTTGAGCTACTGAGTGGTATACCACACGTGATCGAAGGATCACAGAGGACAAGGGAAATTTGCTTCCCTACATTCGGCGCAAGGCTTTCTGAACTGCCTAATATTTTACTTTGTGTTACACTTGCTCGTTGGAATCGTGATGGTTGTACCTGGCTGCAAAGTTGAATGTCCGGTAGGTGCGAGCGATTTTCTGTAGGAGTTCATGGGCTCGCCCCTATTCCTGCGGCTACATCCATCAAGGCAAATCAGCCGGTCAGCCATGCGCATCTCGCGATAATGTTCGCTCCAATTTGGCTTATATGCGCATTTGTCTGTTCATTAGTCTCACATGATGTTTTGTGTTGTCTTCCCGTATTCTCACATTGTTGTAGTCGGTTTTGAAGAGCTCGATGTTGCACAGTGTTTTTTCCTTCTTCCGGCACTACCCTATTTTCCGGCTTCAGGTGTTGAAAAAAAATTTGCCATACTTTGCCTAGAGGGGTTTATCTGGGGGTGCTGGACACGGTATCGAAGTCGAAATCTCCTAGTCGATCAAAACGCCGTCTACAGGAATTTTTTGTGGTGCCGATCTCGGATACAATGACACTCTTCCGATATTCGATGAATTGCGGTATTTGCGGTAGTAAACCTATTGTACATAATTAGTCGTAGTTTGGAAATTCATGATCAGCACCCCAGATAATTCCCTTGGCAGAGTTTCAGTCAGATTGGAGGCATTGATTTATACTCTGTTTATCTTTAATTGCACAAAAACGGTCCGCCAATAGTCCTCTAATGGGCCGGCAAGTACCGTAGTTTACGTCCACGACGCGTTCTCGGCAGATCCGGGTGTGCACCGGGGTGTGCTGAGCGATCGATTCATCAATGCCGTCACTCGGCCACCCACCCTGCCACTGTTCACACCCGGGTCTGCCGAGAACGCGTCGTGGACGTAAACTACGGTACTTGCCGGCCCATTAGAGGACTATTGGCGGACCGTTTTTTGTGCAAATAAAGATAAACAGAGTATACTTTGGTATACGTAGCGTAATCTTCACCAGGCGAAGTTTGGCGAAGAGATTCTCTCGATCTCTGGAGTCTGAAATCTGGACTAGTGCCCTTCTTTCTTGCTATGCAAGTGCGGATTAGGAGTTTTGTGGGTTTCTGAGTGATATTCACTTGCTCTTCTTTTGTTGTCTGGATCGGCTGCTCATATACTATTTTGTTTCCATGCGATTGTGGTGTGCCTTTGTTGCTTTGTGGCGGATTGTTTTGTGTTCACTTAGCAAGCGCTGATTAGTGCTGCCTATTGCCTTCCTGTTCGTCCATACATAGGTTTCTTCCCTAGTGGTTTCTTCTCGTTGTCCTATCCTTCTCGATGTTGATCCTCCCTTGAGCTGGTCTCAACTCCGTTCACTCGCCTTCCTTCTCACGCAGGAAGCGAATCATCGTTCTCCTCTCGCTGCTTCACACTGCATACACTTGCCATCCAACTTGGATTTCCTACCCACAGAAATCTTATCTTTATCCGTCTCTATATGTAAATATAGTTTTATGTACAATACATACATGACTGGCATGCATAGATAGCTCTTTTTTTCACACATTTCAGATGTTATATAGTATATACATATATTGAGTGCCTTTATGTTATCTTTTTTTTGTGTTGAACAAAATAAACAATTGTTGAGCTCTGTTTTCGACTGCATTCTTTAGGTACCCAGTTGTAGCAGTTGTCTTGTCATTCTCGCAGCGTTTCTTCAGAGTGTATCTAGGGCCCCACTCGTTTCTCACCGTTTACATTTAGCAGATGGGATTTTCCCGCGCATGCAGTTGCACAACTCAGCACGCCATTGCGAACCAGTTGTCGAAGTCTACTCAGTAACACAGGCCGGACCGGCGGCGCTGGAAGTTCTCTCCGGGCTGATTGCGGGTGAATGGCGGTAAGGAAGAGGCTCGCCGGGCTATTCATCGGAAGATGCTAACTCAGAAAAAACAAAACAAGTTGTAATATATTTGTAACTTACTTGAATGTCTCAAGTAACTTACATTCATATTACATGTAACATACATTTATATTACATGTAACTTGAAATTATATTACATGTAAGTTACACTTATGTTGCGTGTAACCTACGTTTGATTTTTCACTATGGGTGGCCATCGCGGGACGCAGACGACACGATACGCAGAGGGCGCGACCCAGACCACACACTACACAAAAAAATGCTGTGCAGGACCTTCCATGCTGGGGTGGGGTCAAGCACCTGAAACCTGGGTAATTGAACCATAAGCAACGCCAGTCGTAAGCCTGACTCCGCCAGTGCATCGCACATCAACCTTGGAATTATCTTCTTGGCCGATTTAAGTTACTTGCGACTTCTATTGTGCCATTCAAGTTACATGTAACATATAGGAGGCGCACTGCACGCAGAATCCTCTCAGAAATCGAAAACAAGTTTTTTGTAACATATCTAAGCTGATGTACGTTACCTGCGACTTATCTCAAGTCATGTAAGTTACATGTAACATATCGGAAGCGCACCGCACGCAGTATCCCGCCGATATGTTGCATATAACTTAAATGACCTGAGATAAGTCGCAAGTAACTTACATCGGCTCAGATATGTTACAAGTAACTTCTTTTCGGCCTTTTAAGTTACAAGTAACCTGTGTTCATTTTTCTGAGGAGTCGTCATGCTAATCAAAGCAGGATGCTAAGGCGCCGGTCGGGTCGACGATACCTAATAGAGACAGTGTTCACGATGGAAAAAGTAATTAGGAAAACTGTAAAAAACTTGTTTTGTTCGAAAACAGCTGACAAACCGGGAAGGTTCCGCGGCGCCAAATGCGCTAAGATTAGAGTTATTAAGGCACAAAGATGCCAATCTGTGGACAGGTGCACAGCGCCGCTCATAGAAAGCGGAATTCGCTGCTGTACCTGGTCAAATTCTGCGATGTGTACAGCAACGAATAATATAGGAATTTTAGAGTATGCAGAAAACAAATTGCAAAGAAAAAGTATTAGTATTGTCAACTGAAGGTGAACAATGGAGCTCGAGAAAGGCCAAGTCGATGACCAGAAGCCAATCACTGATCACAGTTTTGAGCCAGTTGATGATGACCCCTGATTCAACAAAACATCACCAGAGACGTGCACCGGCAAAAAAATCGGCTGAATTGAGATTGGTATTTACACTTCAAATGAGGCTTTTTCCGTGTTTTTTTTTCGCATAGTTCGTACTAAGGCGAACCAAAGAAAGACTCAACTAAGAGAAATAGACAATCATATTTCATCGTGAACACTGGCTATGAAGTTTCGGTCGGATTGCGGGCCCATGCGGAGTTCGTCGATCGGATCACAGGCAGCACCAGTACAGTGTCTCCATGCCGGGTTCATTCGAGGACGATGGCGTTCGGATCGCGGGATGGGTGTTGATTAGCCCGACATGCGCCCGCGTTTCGACCGGTGTTACATTATCTGATTACATAGAGAGTAACGATCCTCATCGCCGAACCGCCAATCTCGTCGGGTACGGTGGAGCTTTTACGGCCGATGGTGTTATTGCGAGCGTAATGTTCCAGAGGTCACAGCGACCACAGAGTGGCGAAATTTCTAGATCCTGTAAGTGGAAAGAGTCGTAAGTTTTCGGAAAGCGGAAATTCGGAAGGCCAACAGCATCGGAAATGTTTAGGGCCTCCGCCCATTCAATAGAATTAGATATACTCATGTTTATACCCTGACCCTCTACTTCTGTAATCGGCAGACCCCGATAAGCGGCCGATTCGTCTATCAACCAGATATCACTGTCGGCCGGCAATGAGTCGATTACAGTAGTAGTGGCTGACATGAGAGCGTGCATTCAGTTATAGGTAGAGTATAGCAACAGCTTGAAACTCATCATCATGAAATATTCTAAATTCTCGCCAGAAAATCTCCGTCTCCGAAATCCTATTTCAACGATCAATAAAAACAAGCAGCATCGTACAGTCAGCACTAACCGCTTTGGCCATTCTAAAGGCAGTGGTCGCGATAAAATGTGCTTGTCTTCTTTTCCTCACTAAACCCTTTTCTGGGTCTCGAGTAGTGGGACCTATAAGAAAAAATCGCGAAAAAAACACTGTTTTGGGCCAAATATAAAGCCTGAACTTTCTTGTCTTTTGATGGTGGACGAGCCCACTCCACATCATCGGCATCGATGACCTCTTATATCAAGGACATCAGCTGGCTTGAAATTGAATTTCAATCAATGAACCTTCGGACTTACGTACTCATCTAGTCAAAAATATTGATTGGAGTGCTTTCTTTCATTGCTCAACTGTTTTTATTAGGTAAATTTGCATAATTTCTTCCTCTCAATGTCGATGATTTTTGATTGTTCGGCATGATAAAGCGATCTTTTTGGTCGGCGCTGTGCACGTGTGCACGAAATGGCATTTTTGTGTCCTAGAAACTCTAATTCTAGCCCGTTTTTCACCCCGCTACCTTCACAGTTCTTCGGCTGTTTTTGATCTAAGCTGATTTTTATAGTTTTTTCGATAACGTTTTTCATCGTGACCACTGCCTTTAAACGCAAACTACACCGTCAACAGATAGCCAAAACGGTCGGGCAATCCGTTACTTGTTTTGGATTGATCGTGGAAATAGGATCCCGGAGACGACGATTTTCTCAAATTTAAAGTATTTTATGAAGATGGGTTCCAAACTGTAAACCATAGCGCTATCAGATCACAGGGCAAGAAATAGGAAACTATTGGGTTGATGCATGATTATGAAACGTTTATCTTAAGGCGTTTTTCCTAGGTGAAAGTTGGCGTTTCGTCCTAAGTATTTATATAAAAATAATCCTTAATATTTTGCTTAAAAATGCGTCTCGAAAATCACACTCATATTCGCCATATTATGCAATTACTGATACCGCAGTACGGAAGTGGTTTATTCGCTTCAAATCAGGTGACACTAGTTTGGAGGATAAAGAAGGATGAGGACGGCCATCGGATTTTGATGATCAAGCATTTTTGACAGCCGTGGAAGAGGACGAAAGCCTGATAACGCGAATGCTGGCTGAAGACTTTACTTTCAATCAATCAACGATCGTTTGACGGCTGAAGAAGCTAGTAAAGGTATGGAGATTGGCTGGATGGGTGCCCCACGAACTCTCTGACGACAACAAAGCTGAACGCGTTTGAATTTTCACCGATTTACTGCAGCGAAACGAGTCAACACCATTTTTGAAGAATCTTGTCGCTGGAGATGAGTCATGACTTTTCTTCAAAAACGTAAAAGAAAAAAGATCCGCGTCTCACCAGGTGTTCCCCGAAAGGGGTACCGAGAGACGTGCACTTGAGAAGGCTATGTGGTGTGTGTTGTAGGACAGAAGCGGAATCATCCATTGGGAAATCATTCCAAATGGCATTTGTTATTGGTTTAGCACCGCAGATGAAAGGCAACAATGAAGAATCCCTGACAGAAATGGCAAGCGGCAATTCAACATCAACAGCGACGTCTATCTGGCTCAGCTTGATCGCCTTAACGCTGCAATCAAGGCGAGAAGACCGCGCGAAAAAACCACATCGTGTTCCAGCGCGATAACGGCCGTCCACATGTTGGGCGCCGTATAATGGAATCCATCGCCAATAAGGGATGGGATCTGCTCCCATATCCGCCGTACTCACCGATAGAAGCACCAATGGACTATCATGTCAATCGCTCTTTGAAAAACTGGCAAACAAACAAAGTCTACGTCGACTTGGATGACTTGGTGGCTGATGTCAAAGCGTGGATTGCCTCCGAGAATCGTGACTTCTTCGCACGTGGAATCGACCGACTGCCAAGCAAATGGGAAACAGTTCTTGAAGTGGATTCTGCATCAACCCAATACATGAGCAGTTGCAGGATTCCACCGCGAGGAGAGAATTCGGGACAATTCCAAATAGCCATGATTAGAATTGCTGAGGTGCAGATGAAGAAGATTTTCTCAAGTTTGTGCATTGTGCCCTTTGCGAAGGTCTATCACAATGAGATCAGCCGTTGAAAATAGACTCCCTCACTCGGAGGAAGCCCAACGTGCGCGGAGGTACTGGTGAATAAAGGTTTTCATGATCCAATGGTGAGTCGGTCATTATTGAATTTCATCCAGTTCGATGAAAATTAGGTTTTTATGCTTATATAAGCGTTTCTCAGGGCATCGAAAAGTCAAAACTATGGCGAAATGAATGTGATTAGTATGGACGCTCTAGTCCTCCACGACCTAACAATCTACATGCTTGAAGAGTTTCCTGAGGTTTTTATTCATACCTTATTTTTTTCATCTGTACATGGCGGCCCGCTCTGGCGGAGAGGTGAGTATGAATTATTTTTCGCTCCTCCCGCGCCTCTCGCCACAGCGGCGCTGCTAAGACATTCATACTTGCGCCGCCATTGTATGCGTTGTATCAAATGCAGCATACACGCTCGTAGACGTGATTGAGATAACTACGGAAATAGAATGGTATGGCTCAGATTACAACGCCTACTCATTTCGAAGCGTCAAAAGACCCTTAATGCCTAATGAGTAGCAAGTTTGGTCCCGCCCGTATTATCCCAGCCACGTTTACGAGCGTGTATGCTGCCTTTAATGGCAGTGTTAATGATGAGCATTTATAATCACATCTCCGCCACAGCGGGCTGTCCTGTCGGAGAGGGAGGGGGGGGGGGGGGAATTACGGATAGGTCCTAATTAGTCGAAAGACGAGGAGTATTCGCAGACTGCAGATTGGTGTGAAGTCGATATGATTGTCTAATGATTGCCTTTCGACAACCGAAACGGTTGGAAATCGAGAAAAAGTTCTTAGAGAGAATAAATTCTGGAAACATGGAATTATGGCCCTTTGACGCTCTGAAATCACTGATGATAGTGGAAAACGCGCACAACTACTTGAAAGAGCTTTATCTTTCAAGTTTAGGTTTGCCGTGTTACTTTATTCATATATTTATTACACACACGCGCCATGCCAACAATAAGGCTATGTGAGAGTCAACTAGCGGCGAATCGAAAATTCAATAAATAGGGTATTCAAGTAAGAGTTTACTACCCTAAGCAGTTTAGGACCAAGGTGCCGGTGAAGGCAGCGGCAGCGACCGAATATCACAGAACCCGGTGTACTTCTGGTGTACTTCTGTTGCTAACACGTCGCTACTTTTAGCGACAGCTCCGTTAATGGTCAAAGTTCAAATTTGGCTAATGGCGGAGCTGTCGCTGATGGCTGCGACATACCTGCGGCAGAAGTATACCGTAGGCCTCAACCTGTCGCGGCCGCAGTGCTCTGCAGAGCGTTGAGCGATATAGTATGTCATAGCCTGGCGGATAAGAAGCATGCCAGCCCTACGCGACACATACGTATGTAGTTCCAACTGTGTTTCAAAATAAATCTGTTTTCGATGAGTACTTGGAAAAATGCTCTTATCGGAGCGAATTTTTCGGCCCGCAATTGCAGACACCCGCCGCGGCAGCACGCGACACGATGAGAATCGTGGTGGGACCACTTAGTCCCGTCACGATTGAAATATGCACGGGAATTCTCAATAGAGTGAGATTCGTATATTTTTACCAACATTTGAAAAAGTGCTTCGACGGCTGTCGACGACGAATAATTTGAATTTTGTTCTTTTTCATCGATTTTCGAAAACGAAATAAAAAGGATAATGCTGAATAGGTAACAAAATAAGTATTACCTAAAAAGGTGAAGTAAATATCAAATAGCAGAAAGTTTTGCGACTCATACTCGTTAGGACAGAAAATGTCGATGTAACAAGTTCACGAAACGCGAAAAAGAAAGCTAGGATTCACGCCTCATCCAGCAATCCCGCGAACACTATTACCAACTCAGACAGTAACACCGATGGAATCGCTGGCGCGTGGCGGGTCGAACAACTCCCACCTCGCTATACAACCGCTATCGTTCTAGGAGGAAGCCGGCATAGAGACACTGCTTTAGTGCTTCCCGCGATCCGAACGAGGATCTCCGCATAGGCCCAGAGAGCCTTTTGCTCAACGCCCGTTTGCCTGCCATGCTCCCGCTATTCACTCGGAAGCGTCTTTTAGCGCCGTCGGTCCAACCGGTCTTACTGTCTAGGTCCAAATGCTCTATCAATACTCAGGAACTATCAGCGCTATTCATTTCAAACTTCTGTATATCATCAGTCAATCGGATCGGATGAATTTGGCTTAAAATTTTTTCAATACGAGCAGCAGATCTGCCGGTTACACCTAAACAGCGTTTTCAATAATTACATTTCGCCATTAGTAACCGTTCCGCTGCTGATTACCTCTGACTCGAGTTTCGGAGAAAAAATGCTTCAAAAACTGCTATTAGAAGAAACGATGAAAGAGTAGTGAACACAATGAAACGCGTTGCCGCCATAGCGGAAAGGGCGTCACACGTGTGCAGCGCGAGCGAGACTTCAGGCCACAAACTCCAAGGTGGCGTTTAGAGATTTTGCGGGGCGACGCGATTGGAAATGTCAGTGCGAAGGGAAAATCGAGTCGCGCAGGTGTTCATGTGTGGACGCTGGGCGACTACGCGCAACTGCGTACACACGCAAGTTCTCGTAAACAAGCAGCGACAATTTTTTGTAGCGCTACTGACAGTTTTTTTGTGTTCTTCCAAGTGCATGTGATCCTAATTATGGTTATTTCAATCGTTTCATTGTTAGACTTGGTTGTTCCAATGAAAAAAAAACACTGAAGAAAAGCAGCAACGAGTTTGCCGTCGCGCGATGCCCATCGCGTTGCATTGCAAGGCGATGCGATTGTCGTCACGCAAAGGCGAATTGCGCATCATTTCGAATCTATTGAATCTCTTCACTGTGAACACCCAGCGAAGACGCGACGCGACCTCGCGTGATCGATACGTCGACTGATTATAACATCGCGACGCGTAGCGAATGAACTCTGAACGCGGCTTAACGAAACGCCCGCTCGTGACGCGCTGGTGTTGTATGAATAGCGCTGGGTGGCAGCAGACAGCTGCTAGAGTAGAAACAATACGTATCGATTTTGCGTGCCGCCACTGATGAACTCTGCCTGAGCGGAATATTGAAAATATTGAACAGTTCGAGAGCTTTCGACGCCATGTTTAAAAACTGCCTCTTCAAAGCATTTGGGTTGCAAAACTCTGAAATCGGTAGGCCCGCAGTTAAATTAATTTATTCATTCGAAATTATTCGATTATCGATATTCATTCATTCGAAATAGAGAATCGAATATATTCATTCATTCGTTTATTCGAAAATTTTGAAGTCGAATTTATTCATTCATTCGCTTAATCAAAAAATTTGAAGTCGAATATATTCATTCACTCATTCATTCATTCGGTCCGTTCAGTCAAAAAGCACAAATATAGTATGCATCAATTTTTAGTCCTTCCTATAGGTGTGTTTAGAAAGAAAATGTTATCATTACTCATAAAAGAAGGGCAAATGCAATGAAACTGTCCGGAATCGAAAAGCTTTGCGCGCAGAACAACATTGAGGAGCGTACTCATGTGGGATGAAACGCGCTGTAGCGGGGTTATGCGTAGAAAAAGTCTTGACCAAGAAGTGATTCTTCTTTGTCAAGATTCCCTGCGGAGGGTTACGCATTTCCTGATTTTCATTGTCTAGTCGATCGCATTCGGTCGACTCTCACTCTAACGATGAACAAAAAGAGGATAGATGAACAGCTATCGTGGACAAAACTTTCTTTCTGATTACCGGAACACTCCTCTTCTCGTTCACTCCAATTGTTCCTTGTCTGGAGCCACTTGAGCCTCTACCAGAAAAAATGAAACTGCAGTTTTTATTTTGAAAAGTTCTTTTACAAATTGAAAAGTGGGAGTTCAGAAGGTTCTGCGTTACACTATCATTAATTCTGAATAATTTGGGGTTGTAATTCCTTAACTAGGCGAAGCCTTAACGCATGTTCGATTTCTCTGACCCGATTTCGCCGATTAAATCGCAGCGATCGGTTTGTCTGTAATCGCTGTTCTAATGACTTCCTCTCGTGTAACTCCCTTTCCATTTCTCGGTTCAAGTAGACGAGGTCGAACGTTGCGAAATTTCCCCGCCACTCTGTTATTTGGAAGCTGACGTTTCTTTTTTATCGCAGAGGCAAATTGGATGATTTTAGGTTTTTTATGTATTTATGGTCCCCGAGTCCGGTAACTAACGCATTCTCCTTCTCCTGTATTCTACTTCTTTCCTACAATATTTACGAAGTATCCAGATTGGCCGAAAGGCTGAAGCGTCAACTGTGAGTCTCCTGAACAAGTACTTTCCAATTCTTTTCGGTTCTTAATGATTGTGCGATCGATTTCAAAAAAACACCCCAAGTTTGCCAGTTGCTGACTTGAGCCTCCGCTATAGGCGTTTCGCCAAATATAGTCGAGCGAATTTACCGGACGCGATCACTTGCGGCGGCCGTGCTGCATTCGCAACAACATCGGTCAGCGGGACTTTGATCGCGAGCTATGATATACCGCCGCGGCCCCTTCCCATTACTCGACTATACGGCGTACAGTATACGCTACCGTTCCAACGGCGCACTTGAATTCATTTTTTATCGAATCTAGAATGTTTTATGTGAACGGTTTTAACTGTCGCGCGCCTTGGGAGAATGTGTTTAAGGAGCTGTTTCTGATATTAGGAGAATCTAAAAAGATTTCGCATCCACTTCGAGATTTCGCCCACCTAGGGGTTCCAATCCTTTGCAGAAATCATGGAACGCTCAGCACCTGGGTCAGAACAACCGTACACAATCTGAGATATATTCTCGCTCCAAATGCGCAACTGGTCCTGACCATACTGGGGTGGGTCTCACACAGCCTATCTGATCTAAACACGAACCCCAGGCCATTGTTCGTGCCGATGCGCTAGCCGAGCTGACTCCATGGCCGAACAGAAAGCTTGAAAAATGCTATTAATATGGTTTGAAATAGTCAGTGATGGCATACGAAAACCTTTTTAAGGAAAATATGTGCAAAGTAGGCCGTGAATTTTGTGCAAATCTCGCAAAACTCGTCTTGTGTACAGTCCTTGTCAGAACAGAAAATTTCATGGCTCCTTTCGGCGATGATTTATGGATATTTTATGTTGAGGCGGAGTGTTTTATACGGCTCTATTAAGAAGAGAAGGCTGAATTGAAAATCCCTTGCATTGCCCTCCATTTGATTAAGGCCGTCGGGCCACTGCAAATGTTAGCCGTTGGCACCAAAAAACTAAGCTGTAGGTCAGACGTGTCTACACGCAAATTCTGTTTCGTTTGATCGTCAAATTCGTAATTTTGGTAGAGCTACTTTTACCTGCAGTTGTGGACATTAAACAGACTACATCTTATTGAAGCTTGTGTAATTGAAGGAGAGAGAACAGTCCTGATTAAGTTGTTGAATTTTTCCCAACTTGGCTCTTTGTTCTTCTGTTTATTTTTCATATTCAAAGCTTTCGCACACTCGCACCTAACGCTCGGGACTAAAGAGTTGTTCCCCGCTCTGATTCCACTGCGGCCCCCTTACAATGCTACGAACTCTTCGATTCAGATGTCACAAAACCTTTTGCGTCAGGGCATTGGACTTTTTAAACATTAATTCTGTAATTGGTTGATAAGAATTTCGGAGAAAAATCGCTGTTGAAATGTAGCATTGATTTAACTAACCAGTGAATAACTAAATAACTGATGGACTTTTCGAGATTCTCCACTTTCAGTGAAACAATTTCTTTTTTCAGCACAGAAAAAGCTGTCGAGATTGTGAAAACAGAATCCACGCCTGTGGCGTGGGTTGAAGGAGCCGGAGATCAGGTCAGTTCGTAAATTTTATGTATCCATTTTCGTTGCGATTCGTTTTCGCGTCTACTTCCCGAATTCGAGTGCACTATGTATTGCGTTTTGCCTGAGCTCTGTTCACTGACATTAGATGGTAATAACTAAACTATTTCTCCGAAAACAATACCCTTTTTTGCCTCTGTCAACCTATTTGCGACATGTGGTCGAGGTCTTCCGAATGATGGGCTACCATGTGGTTGGCGGAACTGTACCCGAAGATTGGGATGTGCTGTGGACTCATGAGTACTCATTGATGGGGGACCGCTATATGAATGCGATTCGACAAGCGAAATCTAATCAAATCGTCAACCACGTAGCTGGATCTGGATATTACACTAGTAAAGTGGGATTCTGGTAACCCTTTAATCTGTGTGATATATATTGAGTGGCACCGCCTCAAATCCTCGGTTCATTAAGGTCTGGCTGGCAACTTCTCGGCTGTCCACGGGTGTTCCACGAGCGTTTCAACTACCGAAGCAGAAAAACGACTTGGTCAAATTTGCTGAACAAAACCCCGACATCATGTGGGTTCAAAAAGACAACACACACAGGTTCGATCTCGAAATTCAACCTCAGAGTGTAGCTCGCTGGACTATAGAAATGAGGTCACTTCATAGATAGCTTTTCATTTTATAGAAACATACGAGTACGAACATTGGAAGAGATGGACTTGAACAAGGAGAACTCTTTTGTGCAAGAATTCATCCACAATCCACTACTCATCGATGAGAGGTAGACAGATTTCACCGTCTTCTATGTATATCTCTCCATTCTGATAGTTCCCGCAATACTTTATTGTAGAAAATTCGACATCGGTATTTACACAGTGATTACATCCATCCATCCGCTTAAGGTTTACGTATATGACGGGGACGTGCTTATCAGGTAAGTACTTGGAACAGTACTTCGCAACCGATTCATAGTATAAGAATGAATATTAGAACACCGGCCTTCGGAATCTCGTCTATGAACAGCATTTATATGTGTTGATCATTTGAGTTGCCTTTAATTTGTATGAGGAATCCACGCTGGAACCACATTGTGATGTTTTTCTAGTCGCTATTCAGATTTTGCTCCGAAGACTACCTCCCTTTTGACTCGGACAGGATTCACAAATACGTTGTCGGCGATGATTACACCCCTATTTGGGAGGTACATGCCTGTATATGCTTTGTCTGGCTAGTCTATAGCTCACTATTTTTCTCGAAAAAAAAATTGCAGATTCCGTCACTGAAGCCGTTCTTCACCGATCAGAAACTAGGCTGGCGAGCTAGTCTTGAAGCTTATTTGCATGCCAACGGAATGGAAATCGACAAGATCTGGTCACAGATACATAAAATCATTGCCGAGGTACGGAAGAGCGCACTAAAAATTGGTAGATGTGGGGGTGTCCTCTGGGCCATATCCATCCCCCCGGAAGGTGGCAGCTACCGGCTGTCACTGCGTGGTGACTGTGTCAATCACGGTTCGACTATCAAGGTGAACACGCAGGCACAGAAATGCACACGCGGCGCTCAAGTTAATGACCGTTGTAGTCAGGCGCCTGGCGAATTTCGTGAGGTGGCTGACTGCAAAAAACTGATGGTGACTTTGCTCACCGCCGCAGAGGAAAGAGAAATAGCGTGCGATGCGAAGAGAAGTTCGGTCGATACCCCGGACGTGGGGTCGTGCACGTCCAAGGGTGGCCACTTCTTGAGGAAAGTGCGCCCCGAGAGAGGGCTTGCGAACCAACCAGTTCGCTGTCCACTTATCACCCCAGCACAGCACGGTGGCCCATCTCGTTATCTACAGGCTATAAAACGACGAATGTCACATGGTTCCTACGCGTGCTGGTGCGGAGCGGAGGTTAGAGACAGTGAGAGAGCGGGGGGCAGACGGAGGCTGAGGCGTCGCGCGCGCCGCTCGCGCCTCGAATGGTATGAATTACGACGTTTTATAGAGGGTATGTAGGTGGGCAAGGAAAAATTGCACCCGCCGGCTGGCGGCCATCCAGCTCCGCTGCCAGCAGATAGGATTTACAGACGAAACGTTCAAAGGTTCAGTTGAAGATTTAATGATTCCTGACGAAGATTAGTGGGAGATTCACGCCGAACTGTACGTAGTAGCTGTCACGAGTACGTCTCCTCAATAGATTTAATGTGCTCTACTCCTATACTAAGCTCAATTTCAAATTCCCAAAAGTTGTTGTGGCCATATTCAACAATTTTCAGATTTTCTTCCAATAATCGCTCACTGCAAGTAAAATCAGATCTGCAACGAAGCCCATGTGCGAAACCCCAAATCATTTCGTTCTCGAGAAAAAGCATAAAACTTACGTGATCAGCGTGCACTATTCACTAAATTCTGCATAATTGTTCATCTGAGTGCGGTTTTTATCTAAACTGCGGTTTCCTCTTTCAGAAACAAGTTCACTACTGGGAAGCGTGAAGCAGACTAAGGAAAAATTTAGTCCATAATTCAAAGAAATTCCTTTAAACTTTTCGGTTCACTTTGTGG
>JAPDOI010001874.1:0-40000 GCA_029168955.1 Aplectana chamaeleonis | reverse complement strand
ATCAATACAATGCTAAACAACCATTGCAAGGCTTAGATCAATCGAGATTTATTAGAATTAACAATCTCAATTTCAAAAGTTGTTCTGATACTTCTTGGGTAACTTCTTGAATATTATATTTTAAATCTTACTGCTGCTACTACCGATCATCAAAAAAAGATCGGTACTTGAGAGCTCGAAAACTTTCAAAATTCACTGACTTGAAAAACCCATGTTTTGGTATGTTCGCTATTTTGAGAAGATAAAAATTCCAAAAAAACGAGTTTGATATTCAAGAACTCGATGAAATACATTATAATTGATAAACTGCTAGAAGAATGGAGAAAAAAGGAAAAAACCACAGAGGACCCACACGAAAAGAGAAGAACAAAAACAGCAGTCGCAACATTTGACGAATGTGGTGTAAAGAGGGTTCTAAAGTGATGTCCTGAATTCTTGGGAAGTTTTCGACATATTTGAAAAATATTCTCAATTTCGGAAGTTGTCGAGAATTCTGTCCGAATTCTCGGCAAGCACTCGTTCCCCGAATTCTTGGCGACTTTCTCTGAAATTCTGAACAAATCGGCCGCAATTCTCGACAAATACTGCGAATCTCGGAATTCTCGACTACTTCCATCAACTTTCTGGACAACTTCTCGATTGTCGACCGATTCTCGACAACTATTTGTCCGATTCTGGACAAATAGTTTTACCTGAGAGTGTAGCTCTCATAGGCAGGTCTTGGTTTAAGACTCCAGAAGAGAAAAAAACCGGGCACAACGTAACGTCATCATTACCTACATTGGTCGAGGGTTGGTATGACGGCTTCATACTGTCGCTACCGCTCGTCATGGAAAGTATAACGCCTCTGTAGGCGTGCGTTGTTCCGTATCCCCGACTTCGTAGTGTTGTGGGAACTGTAGTAGACTTTCGTTTAACCGTTACAGGTATTCCGAAACCAGCAATCAAGGATGCTACAGGCATTCAAATCTGTTTCATCAGAGGCCAGCTTTTTCGAGCTGAGCCGCTTTGACTTCGTAGTCGATGATGAACTCAACGTTTTCCTCATGGAGGTATGTTTCCACCTCCTATTCCCTTGTCTGTGATAAAAACTGACTGATTCTATACATTTTATGACTTTACAGGAACCCTTTGAACCTCACGAGACATTCCAGAATTCTAAAATAGAGGCTTTGGAATTCTGGAATGCGTATGGCAATCGGCACCGCTCGGTATTTGAAATTTACTAGACAGAAGTCGTTTCGGAGAAAAAGTGCTCGTGGTGGCAAGCGGGCTCAAGATTTTCTTCTATTAACAATTGTAGGGAGAAGTCTGCAGCTGATCAAGAGGGCTTGCGGACCAACAGCAAGAGGAGGATCCATGGACGAGTTGGCTTACGTTCACTCCGCCGTTAAATCGTTTCAGGCGGCGTCCCCCTCCTTGCAAGAATGCGCGATTACGCAGAATCTATGGTCATTGAGAGCACACGATTCGTCAGCCGCTCTCGCTCGCTCACGCCCGCTTTGGTAATGGAAGAACACGTTTCCGAGCTTACTGATTAATCCTCAATGGCCGCAAGCACGCTCGTAAACGTGGTTAAGATAACTACGGAAATAGAATGGTATGGCTCAGAACAACGCCTTCGCATTTTGAAGGTCAAAAACGACCCAGAATGTCGCAACACAACTAGGAAGTTGGCCTCGCTCTGTATCTCTCCGTCCCTCTGCGTTTGCCGTCCTATTCCAAAACAGGGATGCTGGGCATAGCTTCGTTGGGTTGAGCCATGAACTCCACAAACCTCCACCTCTGAGCAAAAAAAGATGGAGACTTTCACCATTGGAGAAACCGGTGACAACCGGTGAAACGCCCGAAAAGGAATGAAAGTGACCCAACACTCATGCAAGTCATTTTCAAGCTTGGGTAGGTGTCACTGCCGGTTTCTCGTCCATCACTTTTTTGTGCTCAGAGGTATACTTTTGGTGAAGGTTGTTTTTGGAATCTCCATAAAACTCTGCATCGAACAGCGTTCTCACTTTCGAAAAATACCTTCCCAATTATAAATAAATGTTGTTTTCGGAATCTCGATGGGATTCTACGTTGACTGGTGTTTTCAGTTTGGAAAAATATTCTCTCGATCCTTCAGCCCAATTCGTTCTACGAAACACCGGTTTTTCGCCTATAACTGTTTACCCGTTGAAGATAGGGTTCTCGTCAAGGTCGTTTTTGAAATGTACGTAAAATTCTGCGTCGAATGTTATATGGGGTTACTTACTTTGCTGGCTCCATAAGCCAGCCTGGTGGCATGTGGATCGAATCCACAGCGCGGGTGTGGCTAAGGAGCAGCTCGGCTAGCACACGCGACGCGCGACGGAGAAACGCTGTGCGCGCTCATCATTCTTGGGGCGCGTTAACCGAGGACCTTCCAGAAAAGTAGTCGTTGTTCCATTATTGCCGTCCTCCTTTATCATTTTTTGTATTTGATTCGTTTTTTTGTTTATAATGTGCTTTTTCAGACGCAGTGCTTCTCATACCATCGTTTCAATTGAATTCGCACTTTTTATACAACTTTTTTAAGAGTTCTTTTTGTTTGCTTCTTGGAGCGAAATGGGAGATGATGATATTGATCCCGACGCCGACCCTTCGTCTGACAAATCAACCTACATGAACAAAATGCAAAAAACCATAAAGGGGAACGGATAAAATGGAACGACTACAACTTTTCTGAGTGCCCTCGGTTAACACGCCCCAAGGACGATGAGCGCGCACAGCGTTTTACCGTCGCGCGCGTCAGGTGTAACAGCCGAACTGCTCTTTAGCCACGCCCGCGGTGTGGGTTCGATCCACATGCCCGCCTGGTCGGTGGAACCGAGCCCCGTTGTTGGCTCCAGCAGAACTCTGCGTCTCTCAATTAAACCGTGGAGGCGAGAGCACCCTATAGAAATAACTATGGAGCTCGGCTCCACCGACCTGGCTGGCTCATGGAGCAAGCAAAGATAGGAACCCGATATATCATTCGACGCAGAATTCTACGTGCATTTCAAAAACATTTTCACCAGAACCCTATCTTCAACGGTTAAAGAGTAATAGGCGAAAAATCGGTGTTTCGTAAAACGAATTAGCTGAAGGATCGAGAAAATATTTTTCCAAACCGGAAACACTAGACGCAGAATTCCATCGAGATTCCGAAAACAACCTTCACCTCTCAGACCGCTGCCTCCACCCCAACGAACCCTATGGTGCTGGGCCATTCCCACCCTTCGTCGATGTACGTGGTTTACTTACTGCCCCCATTGTATCAGCCACATACAGGCCATAAAACGACCAACGTCTCACCGTCGACTGCGTACCACGCGCGTTGGAAGCAGACGGGCTTTGGCCGCCGCGCGACGAGGTTTGGGCGCCCCGCGACGTTTCGGCGACGCGCGGCGGCCGAACCTCGTCGCGCGGCGGCCAAAACTCGTCTGCTCCCAACGCACGTGCGGTCGCGCAGCGCGTGGTACGCAGTCGACGGTGAGACATTGGCCGTTTTATGGCCTGTACGTCGACGGTGGTGATGGCCGCACACTCCTGTTTCGAAAGAAAACACCATTCTATTTCCGTAGTTATCTCAACCACGTTTACAAGCGCGCATGCTGCCTTCAAATATTAAGCCTCATGCCAACTTCGAAACTGATGCCTTGCTATCCCATAGTTCCACCAAAGCCATCATAAACTATGGTGAATGAAGAGCCAACGTGCCGACTCGAGTGACTGTTCACCCGGTTAAACGCTATCAGTCCATACAACACCAGTCGCATCAAGGCGGCCAAACTCGTCCGAGACTCTTTTTGTTCGAGCACTGGGCTCACCGCTAGCCAACCACGAGAATCACACTTCGAAACGAAGCGTAGTACTCAACTTATCCCTTACGAGTCCAGGCGCCGTATGCATACAGTTCTCGAAAAAAAAAACCAGGGGACTCTCCACTGGTAAGAGAATCGATGGATCTGAAACGAATAACACAAACTTGCTAGAAAACATGTTGTCCTCGGCTTATTTGTAAAAACAGACGATGATAGGTGAAGCGACTACCTCCTAACCTTCCCCTTACTCTGTGGTTTAGGGGACGGGTGAAAGGGAACTTACAGGCCATAAAACGGCCAATGTCTCACCGTCGACTGCGTACCACGCTGCGCGACCGCACGTGCGTCGGAAGCAGACGAGTTTTAGCCGCCGCGCGACGAGTTTTCGGCACGCGCGGCGGCCGAAACAGTGCGCGGCGGCCAAAACCGTCGCGCGGCGGCTAAACCCATCTGCTTCCAACGCGCGTGCGTCGCGCAGCGCGTGGTACACAGTCGACGGTGAGACATTGGCCGTTTTATGGCTTGTAATAACCTAATAATTCTAATCATATGTAGCTCGTTTCCTGTCGCGTAACCTTCGCTGTCTTTTGGCAGTTTCCGAAGCAAGATGATTCTTAGGGTTTTTTCCACAACTTTTTTCATCGCGACCACTGGCTTTAATACGTAGTCTGAAATTTTAATAGTTGGGCTCCGTCTCATGGAAGCATCATAATCCCCTACAAGAACGCCAATTGAGAAACTGGTCAGCTTTCCAAGGTTTATTAGTGCAAAACTTCAGATTTTCGCATGATTATCACTAGTTGTCCCATGTTTTCACACGAAATATATTTGATACGTAATGATCGTCCTCTCCCCAGAGGGAGAGGCATGCATATGGGGCCCTTAGGGGTATCGACAGTTGCCCTGCCTTCTTCCTTACGGTCTACCTTTGAATTTTTCTCCTGGATCCACAAAGAACTCACGCATTCTTCATTTGGCAATCCAAACCATATTTGCTAGTTTGAACTTTTACTCCTTCCAGGCAAATATGTCGCCAAACCTGTCCTCAGGGCACTTCACCCAGAATCAAATCCTTTACGAGCAAGTATTATTCAACGCGTTCTCTCTCGTTGGAATTGCATCGTCCATGACAAGGAATGCTCGCCAGAGAATGTTGTATGTGAACTAACCTCTAGGTGAAATGCTTAACCGGCTAGTTTGGTGATTTCAGAGCTGTCGATCCTTCCCGCAACTTCATTGTTTCTGAGAACGACATTTATATACCATTTATTGAGTGCACAGATGGCAGCTGCGACGTTTGCGGATCTAAACCGGTAAGCAAAACAGAGGATGTCTGAATGCTTAAAATACTGTCTGAACCAGTACCAACTACACTTATAGTTAGTCCAGAGAACCTGTCAAAGGGTTCAGCATCAGTCACGATCATTTCAAAGGTCGTAAGAGGCTTTCACACTCCAAAGGGAATTGTATTTATGCTCAGATTCGGAGCCAAATTTACGGGATAGTGGCTCTCTACACACAGAAGGAGCTGCTGTCCCGTTTTCGCAGTTCGAAACGTCACGCTTTAAAAATTAAAGCGAAATTTCAAAATTTTAAATTTAATTCGAAATTTTAAATTTTTTTTCAATTACAGCGAAATGGTCTTGGAGTGGAATTAGAGCCGGGAATGGCGAGACAACTCCTCCCTCGGTGTGTAGAGAGCCCCTAACCCCAAATTTACTCCGTTCCTTCACGCGCTTGTGCGGAGTGAGGGTGGAGACAGCGAGAAAGTATGGGGAGGAGACACAGCATACGCGCGCAGACGCACGCGGTGAACGGGAATAAATTTCACTCCAAAACAGAGAATATGTTGTGTCGATTGAGTTTTACCAGCTAGATCCTAATTTCTCAGACGTTCGCTGTTGTCCACAGGACACGAATGAGATGTCACTTCACGCATTGCTCCCTGTAGACATCCAAAGGGGGCATGGATCGCCCCTCGAGAACTGCCCATCGCCCCCCTCCTTGGTGCTGTAGACAACCTATCCGCAGGAACGCTTTTGCTGTAGACATCCCATCGGAGGAGGGTCTCCATCCCCGATTCCGCGTTCACATCCTATCAACATCCTGTAGACCTGATATTACCATCCCAGTGGAGCATCAACCGCTTTTTGACGTCACCCCTTAAGGGCAGCATACACACTCACAAACATGGTGTAGATAACAGCATAAATAGGACCGCACGGCTCCTACCATGTCGTCTACGACGTTTGAAGCGCCAAAAACCATTCAGGATGACAATATGTGACAATGTTTGAGCAATCTTGCCTTCCACGTCTGTATTTCCCAACCGTTAGAGTACGAGAATTAGAAATGAAACTTGAGAAAGCATGTGATAAGATAGAGTGATAGCACTATCTCATGGGAGCGCACGAGAGAAATAGCTCGACTTGCTTAAATGTAACATGTCTGCATACCGATTAACTCTCGTCCATTTTTGAGAATGCCGCTTTACTTCGGCTGACTTTTTGCAATGGAGGATTACATAGGTGAACATACATGATATTTTCAGGTGAATAAAGCAGCTTTCTCTCGTGCATTCCCATTTGGTAATGCTATCACTCTAACTTATCACATGTCTTCTCAGGTTTCATTTCTCAGTCTCGTACTCGAATGGGTGGGAAAACACTGGCGTGGAAGGCAAGATTGCTCTAAAATTGCCAAGTAATATTGTCATCCTGGATGGTTTTTGGCTCTTCAAACGTATTTGACGGCATGGTAGGGGCCGTGCGGTCCTATTTATGCTGTTATCTCGACCACGTTTGTGAGCGTGTACGCTGCCTTCAAACGGCGGTATGCCTTCTTTCGAAACTTGATGATGAGGCCCGATTTTCCTTATTTCAGTTCTAATCTAAGCGGAACAGAGAAATTGGACCCTCTCAATCAAATTTTCTAGAGAAAAACTAACATTGGCGTGGATCCTAATGAGACTTTTCGTTCCTCTTTGGAGGTTGGCGCAAACTCGGTGCACCTACGTAATAGCATATGACGCCGAGTTTGCGCCAACCTTCGAGAGTAAACTCAAGGTCTGATTAGTATCTATACCGACGTTACATTATTTTAGTAATAGTGTCCTTATGCGGACAACACTCTACTGCTTCCAAATGTACTACTATAAGTTATACAAACCATTCCAAATGAAATGTACTTTTCTAGAGCCAGTTTCGGACGTAGAGTCCAAATATGCCCTTTGCAGCTGCCTAGAGTCACCCTGGAAAACGTTATAGCAGTTTTTTTCTCTGATTTTTGTACCTATTGTACCCTCGAAAAAGCGCATTAATTTTATGAAAATCCGGAAACAGACCTCATAATCGCGCTCAGGGCCCGAAACAGCCCCCCAAGGCAAAGTTTGGGTGAAAGCGCTTTCTCCGAGCTATGTGCAGACTGATGGCGTTCTTGACTTGTATGGATTTTCGGTTCAGCGTTCAAATATATCAATTACGGGGTACAGAAAGCGTTGAAATTTTTTTTCCAGATTTGACTTAAAATTGAACCTGGGGGTGATTTGTGCTGATCACGAATCTGAGGTTTACCTGTGGTTTTTCCAAAGTTCGACTAAATTTGTTCAAAGCTTCCCACCGGCAGAAAAATTTGACGGCAAAATCGACTTTCTGGAATGTGACAAAAGATGTGGCTCAAATCGTTCTTTTGGGGTTTATTTAGAGTGCTCAACACGAATCTGATGTCAGTTTATGGATTTTTGACAGCTTACGATAGATTCCGTTGGGTATACGGTATAGTTGTGCACGAACGAAGTTTTTGTAAAAAATCTCGATATTTTTTTCGTTCGTTCGAAAATTCTTCGAACGTAATTTTTTCAAATTCCGTTCAAAATTTCGTCGAACAATTATTTTCAATCTTCGTTCGTTCGAAATTTCGTCGAACGAATTTTTTTCAAATTGCAGTCGTTCGAAATTTTTTTCGAAATTGTACAGCTATAGTATACGGTAGTTCGATCAATGTCAAAGACTTGTCTCAAAGTTTCTATGTGGGGGTTTTTGGGGTGCTGAATACGAATTCGATGTCCATTTGTCTGTTTTCAAACTATCAAGTTCTGCCTCCTGAATAACATGTTACCTACCGTAACCTACAGTAAACCCATAAATTCCGACAAGCGAACCCCATATTCGTGTTCAGCAGTACATGTTTATCGCAGTATCCGGAGAAAAATTAAAAAAAAACACCTCAAAAAATCCATGGTGGGTACCCTTAGCTAGTCGCAAAGCTTTGAAAACGCTCATGACTTCTTTCAGAGTTAGTCAAGGCAGGCTACGATTATGCCGGAGTCACTCACATTTTTAGCTACTAGTAGCAAGAACATCCTCCCAGATTATCGCCGCATTCAATGCGCGCCGAATATGCATTCAACTCGAAGACAAGGCGGTTACGAGCCTACTCAGGGAACGTGCTGCTAGGGAGCACGTGCTCTTATAGTGTTCCAGATTACAGCACGTGCCCCGACAAATAAAACTTTCAATGCGTGCATGATACACATTCAACTCGATGAAAAAAGGATTTCCCAAAAAGCACGTGCTCCTGCGATTAAATTTTGCAACACGTGCTCCTACGGTAAAATTTTGCAGCACGCGCTGCTTTTTAGAGCACGTGTCCCTGCAATACACTTTTTCAATGGGACTGGTCACTCGAGTTGGATACATATTCGACACGCATTGAATGCGGCAAATTTTTAAGCTCGCAAGGTACTCCATTTCGCTGATCCCGGACTACGCTAAAACGGCTTCCCTTGTTAACCAGAAAAGGTGATATCGGCTAACTACGCTTATTTTTTTAAATCTACAATTTTTTCATCTCGTTACATTTACCTTTCCTCGAGTATTGACAACATGGATGGGAATCAGGGTAAATGAACACCCCCGAGTGATCAGAGATTCCTGACAAACAACTTAAAATGACGCAAATGACACACATAAAGGGATGGAAAAAATCAAAATCTGCCTACGAAGGCAGTTGCTGAAAGCTCCGTAAACCACGGAAACCTCCGGGTCCGTCACGGGGAACGCCGCGAGGTGCATCTCTCGCCATGCCACCAACACCCCTTCCACGGGAAGACGTTATTGAAAAACGAATCACAGATCTCTTATAATTAAAAAAGAGAAGAATTACCATAGAAGTCTAGAGCATCATCAAAAAAATAAAACGAATTGCAAATCTCACATAACCGAAAATGAGAACTTGGACGGCACGATCTTCGTGCTACATCGATTGATGGACGCTGCCACCGCCCCTCCCGCGAATGTTTTGTAGAACAGCCCATCGACCTGCGCAGCCGTAGACATCCCGAATTGACGTCCTGTGGACAACAACTCGGTCTGCGTCGATTTAAGGCACTCGGCGGGATTGCCGGTCGATGGGCTGTTTAACAGCCCGTCGCTCCCTGCTCAACAGCACACTGGGACGACCCCGCGTAGAGCTGCCTGTTCGCCAGCGGTGACTCGTTCTGGGCGGATCGACGTCCTGTAGACAACAGCGAACGTCTGAGTTCTTAAGAGAATTCGTATACCAATCTGAGAGTAAGAACTAGGAGAAATCGCCTATAGAAATGTTATCGGTAATGACTGGTTGGATCGTCTTGTTCCTGACAAGAGGTGGAAAATGAAACCACTCACGCAGGGGTTTTCGCAGAAACCGTTTAGCGAATGGACGGGGTTGCGCCGGTAGATCTTCGTTCGTCGGATATTCGGAGAGTCCGAAATTCGACTACAGCCGGAAGGTCGGATACTCGAAATAAAATTAATTCGAAACTCCGCTGGATGGTGGTGTCGCAAACGCTGCACGAACCGCCGAAATGATGTCGTCTCCTCTTTTCGCTCGACCCAATTAGATGAAAGGTCTTAATCTATGGAGTGCACACAATAATTCTTGCGAAGCGAATAATCGGATGAGTATTCGACTGTTTCGGTCGGATGAAAAAGCCGACTTTTGGTTCAAAAAACCGAATATACTAAAAAATGTGGCATCCGACTATAATCGAAAAGACCAAAATCCGACTCTAGTCGAAAAGTCGGATATTCAAAATAGTCCAAAATTCGACTATAGTCGGATGTCCGAAAAAGTGCGACATCCGACTATAGTCGAAAAGACGGATATACGAAACAAATGTCATCTGGAACAAGTATAGTGATCACTGACACTCTCATTTTTGGTTCTCATTTTTGAAGCATTTTTCAAAATCTTCTGTGAAGAAGTGAGCTTGTTTATCTGTAATACCATTTTTCGCTGTTTTTGGCGTCCCAGACCTTGTCGAAAATCGTCAGGAAAAAAATAAAATTTCGGATCAGCTCAAGGTGAGATCATTTTCCGATCGCGAATAAAAAAGCAACTCAATGCGAAATTCGGTGATCTGAAGTTGAAAACTGGCCGCAATTATCAGATGCGTTTGGCTTCTAAGATTCAAAGTTGCTTTTTAGAGCGATTTCACGCCGCTGAATTTCTCTCCAATGCAAGCTCTGTGGGTGCCTTTCAACATTTCGAAACCAAACATTGGTGTACGTCAACATGCTCAAAGCAGGGCTCGGTAGGCTGCCTAGAAGCGACAATCGTGCATTTTGAAGTGTGCACTCCATCACGATACCGTCGAAACTGACATATCGCACCCCAATCCAAGATGGCATTTTTTTATTTCCATGTTTCTCCTTCGTGATGGAATCTAGATGCTAACAGTTTTTCACATCACATACTATTTTTGTAAATTTACAGCCCACCGCATGGTCAAGATACTCTCAAAAAACATTTCGTTCCGCGCAAAGCATATAAAACTCGCTCAAGACCAAGTTTAAAAAATTCAACCAACAATGTTTATTCTTGAATATTCCATTGGTTTTAAATGCCGCAACAGGTCGGTTTCGACTGACTGTTTTTTCGCTACCATAATCTGTCCGAAGGGTGGACTCCCAAAATTCGCGAAAAAATAACACGTAAGTTAGCCACAAGCTCAACGCGAGTTCATTTCTCCGTAAGAGCTCAAAGAAAACCATTGCAGCCGAAACTTTTTGTTAGAGGTTAAAAACGGGAATGCCGCACTACGATAAGTCCATACGTGAACGGGCCAAAACTGAACCCCACTGTGGGGGTTGGATTGGTATTAACCTCGTGGTTCGGAAATGGTGGTGTCATGTAGGTTCTGTAAACCAATGACTATTGAACTATGTAACATCGACTACTACCCTGGTATGTGTTGGATGCTTTTAAATATCAAAATAATTTCAGGTGTGTCAGCTGTGTGCCAAATGCATGACTTCGGCGACACACTCATTTATCAAGCAAACCTTTCTTGAGCACACTAATCGACGTAGCATGAAAATGCTGAAGATGGATTACGAATCGCAAAAAGTTGGTGCCTTTCTATTTTGGGTACTAATTCATTAAGTAAAATTTTTCTGATCACAGCCCATCACGAAGGAAGACTATCTCCTCCAAATATGGATGCATGCGAAGTGCGAGAAAGATACGTCATGGTGCTAGATTCATGGAGTGGAATATTTATGACAACAAAAAACGACCGATTCGTCGAGATCTCAAAAACAAAAACAACAGTCGAATAAATCATAACAGAGAACATTTTCCACGTTTGATGTGACCGTACCGGATGAAGTTTAATAATATAGAAACATTGATAGCATATGGGAATTACGACAGAATCACTCAGGGGGAGGAAAGTGACAGACGGTACCAGTCGAGTCAAGGGCAGAGTAGACGAAGACATTTCTCAACGGACGCTCATTTTCCGACAATGCCTGGAACGAAACTAAATTTCACACCATCTCACATATGAAAATTACTAACAAGTCGTACATCCCGATGGTTCTTGAGTTTTTTCTTTTATTCTAATTTTTTCTGATGGTTCTTGAGTTCATTCTTTTATTCTAATTTTTTTGAAATTCTAAAGAAAAATAATAATGATCATCGCGATCTGACTCATTGTTAGCCAACTTTTTTGAATAATCAGCGTTGGTGCTATACCGTTTGAAAGCACAAATTGCTTTCTATTTAAGACAGTGTCCACGATAAAAACCATGTCTGATTTTTTGGTGGAGATCGGCAGCTGCGGGGCCTAGCGCAACCCTAACGTTGAAGAAACTAAGAAAATGAGCTCGGAACGGTCCCCTACGGCCCCAAAGTTGGACACCCATCAGCTCGCCACACCCCAGATGCACTTTCCACGCCCACCGACGTTAACAAATGAATGCTCGAGATTGTGAGAGATGAGCGATGGTTTCCGATCAATAGCCCGTTCTTCCCTCTATTCCCAACTTCTCTCTTTACTCAGGTCAGCTCGCATACATCGGCTGCAAAAGACGGAAGTTACAAGCCTCGGACAACTCGTCCACCACGCTTCCCTAGCTCAATTTTTGAGGGGCCATAACTCCGGCGCTAGAAGGTCACTATTCCAAAAACATCATTGGAATAGGCATGGGACCGTCTTCAAGATAGGATTCTCATCGTGTACACTGCCTTTAATGTTTGTTCCGGATTCGAGAAAAAACCCAGTGGTTCTTGAGTTATTTGTGGAAAATCGGTGGTAATTTTCAACACTCTACTTTGAAGCTAACCGCTAAAGCTTTAAAGAAAGCGGCGCTGGGACTTCGGTGTAGAGTACGATAAGGCGCTCCCCGGAAAGGGAACATGCTGGTTTACTCTCGCCCGGATCCAAGCGTTGTGCGATCAACTCAGCACCTTGTGTAAGCATACCACAACGTGCACTGCGACGTTAAATTGCAGTTACGGCAAGAAAAATATCCAGAAATCGTGTAAGACTAGGTAATAGCGAATTCTCGGCGAAACGCGATTATCGTTTTTTTGCGAGTTTTGTGAATTCAAAATTTCAGTCTTTTCTGTCCTACCAGGTCAGTTTCAGCCGCGGAATTTGAAACTGGGTATTATGGGCAAAACTCTGCTCGATATTAAAAATTTGAAAATTATTAATGAGTTTTTTTCGAAAATTGAACAAAATGGCAAAAATCGAATTTGCGACAAAACAATCGATAATTACCAAAATAAATACTATTGTGAAAGGCCTTTTTCATGATACTTATCTGCTGAGTTTCGGGGCCTAAAGTTGTCTGATAACGCAGAAAAGACTGAATTTGTAAATTCACCAAGTCGCAAAAACAACAATAATCACGCCCCGTCAAGAATTTCGCAAGCGCTATTACCTAGCCTTGTAGGGTGGTGGTCGAAATGTTTCCAAACCGCAAAAGAGGCGGGGAATCGGAGGTGGAGCGAGGTGCGTGATTGGACGCTTGCCGTATTTCGTCGAAACACGCATTTCGTTCCTCGCCCGTTTGCCCCGGCTCTTCTGCGGTTGGGAACATTACGATCATCACCCAGCCTTGGAAGGCTCGAATGTCCTATCAACTTCGAGAACTATAGCGGCTTGCATCAAAGCAAATATAAGCCCTCGAAAGTGCTCAGTACTGAAAACTCCCCCCGAACTTCGACACATTAATAGAGAACCACAGTTTTTCTCAGACCTGAAACAAACATTTAAAAGAAAATAGTTTGCGCTTTCAAACGGTATAGCAGACTTGGCAAGAAAAACCAACCCTGAATGTTTATAAGAATGGATGTTTAATGGCGGGAAACTTTTCCGACAACATAGCATTAAATTTAAGGCAAACCATCCAAGCTGCCAAAACTGATAGGACATTTGGACCCTATGAGGGCATGGTAATAGAGTGCGAAGAGAATCTTAACGGAGCACGATTATTGAATTTTTGCGAGTTTTCTGAATTCACAAATTCGATCATTACTGCCTTAACCAGTTTCGACCGCAATACTTTGAAGTTACACATGATAAAGAAGTTCGTACTCAAAAAGCACTTTTTTGTAAAATATCGATCACTATTTCGAGAACCAAAAATGACAAAAATCGACTTTGCAAGAAAACTGAAAAAATTGAGTAGAGACCTGCCCATAATACTTAACTTTCAAGTTTCATGACAAGAACTGATCTGATAAAGCAGGAAAGAGTTGTAATTTCACAAAACCCGCAACAATCAGTAATCAGGCTCAGTCTATAAATTCCGTGAGATCTCAGAGGGTTGGAAGGTCTTATAAACTTTCACAGTTAAGCGGTTTGCCTCGAATAAAATGAAATACTCGAAGATGGTCAGCACTGAAAACTCCCACTGAATTCCAGTATTGCACTCAAGATGCAATAGACCTTTAATAGAATGCAAGAACTTGATAGAAAATAATTTGTGTCTTGCATTCCGTCCTCCGTTAACTTGAAACCATGAACTGTTAAAATATATCCAAAGAAATGTATTTCTTCTTAGCAATTACAAAAATTTAGGTGCTGTCAAAGCGGGGAGGGGGGGTGGTGTGGTATTGCACTTGCCCACACACATTTTTTCGCGCCGCAACGACTCTTCTGATTATGGCAGGGGAGCGAAACCCCGGGTATGTGCCCAAATTCAGTGTGGCAGTAAGATGGGCGTGGCCAACTGCATCGCGCCATAGTGCCCCCCCCCGCTAATATAGCACCAAATTTGATGAACAAGGAAAAATACATTTTCAGATTAACATGATCTTCCCTCCCCAAATTTCGGTATGAAGTCGAGACGTCACGATATGCAGTCCAAAGAACAAAAGAGCAGCATAGAAGCTGGCAAAAATCAAAGGACGCGCAAGCAACGCCATCATGCCGTAATCGCACACAACATCTGATTCGGCGCCGAGATTTCATCGGAGCGGGGAGTCTCCCGCTTGGGAGAGTGATGGGTCCCCCATTATGCATCGCGGGGCTCCCCCCCCAAGTTCTCCTCGCCGGGAAACTCCCTGCGTGGGGACGGGGGCTTCCACTCTCTCCGGCCGGGGGCGGTATGCAAACTGTATGCATGAGGGGGAGCACGTCCAACCCTCCATTGCTATTCAGTTGGAGTTTCAAGGCCGACGAGCCCCAATACAAATAGAACGACGAACCTTAATAGCTTCCTGACCGGCAAGACCACCAACGATTGCACAAACCGGTGAAAGTTGCGGCCCAAAGAAACTATAAATTCGATGGATGAGATGACTACAGCCTAATGAGATATTATGAGAAGAAAACTGACTAATCAAATTTTTCAGGCTGGACTGGCTGCTTATCAAGCTCGTGGTTGGCCAACAGCACCTAGAATTCTCCGTTTTGTTGAGAATTCGCAACCGAATAATGACAACGTATTACCTCCTCACTCCACAATTCCGTCAATGCGCTCACGTTCTTATCCTCATCATCAGTCAGCTTGTTCTCCTTCTGTGCCCGCAGCATCGCTGAAATATACATTAAACAAGACTTTCCAAAACAAGCTCAAAATGACAACCAACCTTTGAGAGGGAAGTAGCTGCATGGGATGAGTCGCTTTGATTTTCTAATAAGTTTCTTCTTTGACCAATCTACGTTGAATGCCTCTTCGAAACGTGGATAGTCCATCTTCTGCAAAATGGAGATATGAACCCTTTGAAACTTTGAGAGCACCGAGATTGTTTCTGCATTGTCCAATCATGGCGACATTCGTTAATGAACTATTTCTCTTTAATCCAGCCTACCATTGCAAAAGCTTAATAACATTCGAGATCAACTACCTTGGCTTCTGAAAAAAGAATGAAGGATTTGTCAACACAGATAACCTGCTTTTGTCGGGTCAGGGGCTCTCTACACACAGAGGGAGGAGTTGCCCTGTTTTTGCAGTTCGAAAACGTCACGATGCTCCACGCAAGCGATGTGGTCCCAGGTGGAATTAGAGCCGCAGAAGGCGAAACAACTCCTCCCTCGGTGTGTAGAGAGCCCCTGTCCCCTTTTGTCTATCTCTTGCCAATTGACTTGTGGTACATGATAAAGACACGATAAAGAAGGGGCCGCAGACGAGTTGGCTTGCGTTCAAGTCGTCACCAGGGCGCATTTAGGCCAGACACCCGAAGGGACTAAAGACGTGAACGCAATGGACTTCCGTCTTGCGCGCCGCTTGTAGGCACTCGTCCGCGTCTCCTCTTTTGTGTACTGGGTCCACATGTTATGTAAATTGATATTTTCAATTACAAAGTTCACGTAAAATTAGCAAATAAAACAAAGCAAGCTCAATCACAAACCTTCTTTTCAAAAACATTTTCAGCATCAAGATCAACAGCCTCTGGCGCGCTCGAAGTACCACCTCCATCCTCGTCGCATACTGCGGTCTGCTTCTTTTCAACAGCACTAAACAGATTTACCTAATCAATCAGCTTGAAGTGTTGCTAACAGGTCAAGCTGGCCCACTTGTAGGACCTCAGCAGGGCTACAATCCCCTCCCCTTAATGACCAAAATTTTCAAAAAAATGTTACGATCCCCTCTCATATTTTCGCTCTTCTACCGAAATTCCAACGATCACCACCCGAAATTTTCAGTTTCGGGCTAGAATTTTAACAACCACCCCCTCCCCCCACCACTGTGCTGGTACCAAACGCTTATGCCGAATTCTAGTCGCCGGATCAAACTGGGACTTTACACTTAATAAGGTGTCCAAAACGACTTAGAATTATACCTCAGAAAAAGGTGGTTGTTGAAGTCAAAGAATGAGTAGCCCATCCACCCGAACACGCTACATGCGATAAAACTGAAACAAAAAAGAAACTCTTTGTAGTCGCAGAATAGTCTGAAAGAGGCATAGTCTACCAAATATAACAGTGACATACCCGACATTCAGCTTGCGACACCTCTCATTCCACATAGCAACATCCTCATACGGCTGATCACAAAGAACAACAAGAGTGAAACGAGAGATGAAGTCATCGCTCATACTCTTCAGGTCAGACTCAACAACCTTAAATATGTTGGCAAATAGAAATTTCTTTAGAATGGAACACTCCGCTCTACTAACCTCTAGATTAACCATTGGATTGAGCGATTGCGCCTTATCAGACGATGCTTTTGCGCGCTGAAAATATTGATTCAGAGAAACCCTCACACATCTTTGAACAGTGTGCTAGAAAACGGAAAAAATGACTTAGAAAACCAACATTCTGGCCGATGGAGTCCCTAGACAGCAGGAAATTTGCGTCTAGATCATCCTGATTAACTGCCTTTTCATCCATTAAAGTGAGAGAACGAAGGCCACACAACATGAGATTCTTGGCTATCTCCGCGCCTACCCCGGAGAGTCCATAAAGTAGCCCACTGGCAGCATGCAGCCTGAATATATGATATCGTGCATGCTAAGATGATAACCATTTGAACTTGATGGATACTCTATATTGATGTGAGCCTTGACGAATGAGAGTCAATCTCAGGGAATCCTCCAGGCTCAGCACTTACTTTTGCTGCGCTTCCAAGCCCCATAAACGTATCTGTCGATCGTATACTTCTTCCTCTGCTTTGCTTAATCCCGCAGCACCTGCGTGTTCCACAGTTGTTCCAGCAGACATCTTCATGGAAACCTAAAATCTGAACTTCAACTGGTTTCATTTTACTCTCCATTTTCAGATGTAGAATAGACTTTTAGAGTTTTAAATGGTGAAAAGTACCGGCAACCCACTCCGGAACCATAAAGAAACTTTCTTTAAATCATCTTCCGAAATTTTTCACGAGGGAGCTGGAGGGAAGTAGTACCTGACGCACCAGAGACAGTACAAGGCGCCATTATCAACTAGGGTGTGATTCATAAACGCGAACCATGGGCTACAGGTGGGTTCGCATAAAGAGAATGCGTGCTACTTTCACAACTTACCCAACTGTAACCCATGGTCTGCCGTCCATAAATACCAGCATTGGAGAAACCCTGGTCCTAACCAAGCGGATTGATTCCCCCGTTTCGTTTCACCGATCTTAGGCGTGAATTGAATGCTTCTATGTCGTAAAATCCATGTATAAGTTACGCGAAGGGAGACGTGGGCTTCGATGCGAAAGTTCATTTTTGGGTGTGCAGCTCAAGGTAGATTTCCGAGCAACAATAACAAGGATATGGGAACGAATCGCATGAAAATGGTGAAAAGCGGGTAAAGCGCCCCAGTGAAGATGCCACTGTCGTCGTGACGCGCTCGACGAGACTTTTGCTCGTGTGGTTAACGCGCTCCATGAACAATCATTTTTCCAAGACACGGCCGAAAGTTCTCGTCGTCTACCGGTTGCAGGGTGGAGGTGGTTGGTCGCTGACACGTGAGCGATGCGCATTGCCCAAAAACTATCTGAGTTGCTCTGTGTGAAAATCTTCACGAAGTTTCGCTAAACGCTGAAACTCCCCAGTTGTAGGTTGTTGAAACATACTAACATACGAATTTCGTCGCTCCATTGGCCTCCAACTCATTTAGCATTCAACTTCGGAGGAAACGGGGAGATCAATCATTTTGATCCACTTTTTCAATTTCCCTATTATCGTGCGCCATGCTATATCGGATGGGTCTGACCTCTTACTATATCGGCGAGGACACGCCCAATATCTATTGAAATTGGCATGAAGAGCTTACAATTATCAGTGGCGGTGAGATGATAGCTCCACACCAGTTATCAGATATGGAGGTTCTGGTGAAACAGAATACTTTGCCGCCACAAAAGAGTAGCACAAAGACAGCTTTCGATAAGAGGCATGCCATGAACAATTAGTGAATTAGTGCTATGCTAGAGCGTCTTACGATTCGTGAGGTTCTGACATAGATTAAAGGCACAGTCCAACCTCAGGGGTAATTAGTCCGGTCGCAGTATATAGCAACCTGTCAAGCGCGAAATCTCAATTCACTAAAATAAGCAAGAAAAAGCGAGGAAAAAATCGACCACGCCCCCATGAAAGAAAAATTGGGTAATGCCCACCAATAAGCTTCCGATCTCCATAGGGAAGAGGGCGATTGGTTTTATTCAAAAGCTATTTTCTTCAATTTGTTTTCGGCCTGGCTTTATATTGTGGCTGGCTTGAGAACGATGGCTGCGAATATCAAGATAAAACGTGCTCGAGATAACTCGTCCGCTAACTTCTCACCGTTCAAATTAAAACACTTTGAGGGGCCATAACTCCGTTCATAGTGAGTTCTGGGCGATTTTTGAGACACCATTGTGATCAGCGTGAAATTTTCTATAAGGCGGCGTCCATTCGCCGCGAGAGCGTGCGATTACGTAAAACCGATATTCATCAAGGGAACACGTTTTGCTCGCCGCTCACGCTAGCTCAAAGAAGGAGGCAACAAGTTCAGAGTTTACTGCTCAATCCCTAAAATAGGAGACATTAAACCTGTTGCAAAACTATTGCGCTTATACCCCATAAACTCACCACAGAACACGCAAGCCTCAGAAAAAAATCAGCCATTGCGCCGATTCGAGCGAATGATCACCCGGTCAAAGATTTTCAATCGAATCAAGACGAGGTGGGGGTGTTTGCCAGCGCATAATTGCGGACACGCGCTACTCCATCGTTGAGGAGCGTCGAGAGGCGCACACTAGCGGGAACGCACGCTCTCGCCACGTATGGAAGCTGCCTAAGATAAAGGAAGAGACGAAAAAACGATTCTGAGGTTGGACTGTGCCTTTAAACGTGCACATAGTGACTAGAAAGAATGATCTCAGGGCAAGGAGATGGATTCCATGAGGAGAATAATAACAAACGAATAAGAAGCTAATAATAATAACAATCAGCTGAGAATATTACACAATCAGCATTGTATTATGAGAATTCGAGATTCTTCCAAGCTGTTTTCAGACTGGCGATTACTTCAAAGACTGGTGCCCTATATAGCAAGGCATGCTTGAAAAGAACACGCAAGCGGCATTTTCGTACTAAAATAGGTCCATGATGTCGAGGTGAAGGGAGGTGAAAATATAGCCTAGACCCCTCATTTCGAGCCGGTCGAAGTAAGGCTTATCGAACTTATCATCTCAAAATCTCCTTATCACTGTTATATTTTGCCATGACCGACCGCTCCGCTGCTTGCTCCGCCCACACTCATCCCAGCAAGCTAAGGTTTACACCCTGCGCTACAAGTACACGAGAAGGCTCTTGTATGGCCTTTAGGTGCTAGATATGAGATTTCCACTGAAGTTATCCTGGTTCTAAAAAAGCAATGGGTGTTTATGAGAAAAACCCGATCGACGCGTAACGTACTAACGCTTTGGTCGGATGCAATTCGACCACAATAGGTCTTCAACTCGAATTGAATGCGAGTTCAATGCGGCTGCAAACGGGGATACCAGCAGTTCTCCCAATAACGGCAAGGCCCTTCGCACTGCGGCGAGATTCGGACGAATTTCCCAAATCGTGATGATTACGACTGCAACACGTTATCGCGGACTGCAATGTATATTCAATTCCCGACCGTAGATGAACCTTACGACAGATTGGTGTATTAGTAAGTTCTTCCATTCGCTGCTTTGATTAAGGCGGAATTGACTACGAAAAAAATAGGATTTTATAAAAAAAAACAACTAGACGGACTATCAGAAACTTTTTTTGGGAAATCAAAAAAAAATCTTCTGATAATGGTCTCGTAATTGTGAAAACCTTTAGGTGGACGCTAACGTGCTCCACACGAAACTTTTGCCGCGACCACATCGTTGATTCGTCCAGTACTTCGTCTAATAACAAAAGCGCGAGCTGCGAATATATATAAAGCCTAGCTTGCTCTTTTTTCATATTTCGTTCGTTCCAAAAGATTTCGAACGAAAAAATTTCGATTTTCGTTCGTTCGACATTTTTTTCGGAATTGTACAACTATAAGGCTCAGGCATCGCGCGCGCCGCTCGCGCCTCGAATGGTATGAGTTACAGGCCATAAAATGGCCAATGTCTCACCGCGCGGCGGCCAAAACTCGTCGCGCGGCGGCCAAAACCCGTCTGCTTCCGACGCGCTTGCGGTCGCGCAGCGCGTGGTACGCAGTCGACGGTGAGACATTGGCCGTTTTATGGCCTGTACGATGTTTTATAGAGGGTAGGGGGATCAAAGATGTTCAACCTACGCGTGGTGGATCTGTGGAGTCGACGTTATGGAGACTCATCAAACGGACATCAATCACTCCATGTGGAGTTTTTTCGTATTGGGAGTGTAGTTGGCTGGCTGCTACACTCCTCTGTATTCTACTTCTACGAGCTGGCATCGAGAGGAATCCAGGACCGCGCAGCAAGACACCGCGATATCCCTACTGTCACTGCGAACTATCTGCTCAACATGCAAGCATTCAATGTGGTGGTTGCCTTGGCTGGGTGCACCTCAAATGTTCGGGACTGTCCAGCTATGATGACTACACTCATGCTTACTGTTGAATGTCTTGCTCTGTAAATCCTCCTAGGGTTCCTCAACAGAGTCTTTGCATTTATCAACTCAATATCAATGGCCTACGTGCCAAAATTGCTGAACTCACAGTGTATATAGATCGCACTCAACCTGATGTCATTCTCCTGCAGGAGACCAAGCTTAGCCCATCTCCCCCTCCCTTCTCCGTCTCCCTGGTTATTTGTCTTATCATGTTCCACGTACGTCTCACGGTGGTGGTGTTTCAACATTTGTGAAATCTTCTATCCCTTCTCACCTAATTGATCTACCCACTGATGATGTTGTAGAATGTCTGGGTGTTCATATTGTATTGCAAAGTGGCCCCCTTGATATTGTCGTCTACATACCCACATCCACGTCCTATCCTAATGCGTTTGACCCCTCAAATTACTTACATACTGTTCATTCTGCCGTGTCATCTAGTTCGGTTGTAGTAGCTGGTGATTTCAATGCTCATTCTCTTTCGTGGTTCTCTCCTCTAGAGCCTGACAATAGAGGTGAGCTCATTGAATTATTCGCTTATGATTGTGATCTTGTACCTATCAATGAGGATTCTCCCACTCGTCTTTCGGCAGTGGGTAGGCCTTCCTCACCCGATATCACCTTTGTATCATTCTAGCTAGCTATCTCCTGTAACTGGTCTACCGATGTGGTCCTGGCCAGCGATCATGTTCCCATAATTACATCATTGTATCTGTCGCTTAATAGCCTGCTTGCTCCGTTCTCTGGCTCTCGTTGTAAGTCTTATTCCAATTATCGTAAGGCTAACTGGGACCTATTCAAAGAGGTGTTGCTCAGCCAGGCGGCCGACTACTCGAGGAACGGAACAGTCTACGATAAGGAGAAGTTTATCGTCAAAGCCATCGAACGTGCCTCCAAAGCAGCTATTCCCACTGGACGTGTAAGGACTTTTCACCCAAACCTGCCCAGTGAAGTCCTCGACCTGATCACGATGAGAGACGACAAGTGAAGATCGGATCCCAATGATCCTGCGGTACAGCAGCTGTCGGACAACATCACCGAGCTGCTAAATCAACACAAGCAGCAGCGCTGGAAAGAGCTAACCGAGTCGATTGATTTTGCCGCGGATGCCAGAAAAGCTTGGACAACACTGAAACGAATTTCTGGCAAAAAGATGAGTACTGACCGCAATATGCTCGAATTTCCGTCTGGAAGATTCGAGCACGGATACAAAGCTGCTTGTCTCCTCGGCAAACTTTTTACATCTGCATCATCGCCTCGAAATAGGCAAAACAGACGAACAATGCGAGCAATCAGGAAGCTCAACCGGCTGGATGTCCCTGCTATTTCTCCCTCCGCCATTGACAAGATCATCAAATCGATGGAAAATTCTCGTGCAGAGGGACCCGACGGAATATCGGCTGTTCATTTCAAGCATCTTCCTGATCCCTATTATGAATTGCTCCCTGATCTCATTAATTCGTCATTCAGTTCTGGTGTTGTTTCGGCGCGCTGGAAACAAGCTGTCGTCAATCCCATCGCCAAACCTGGCAAGCCACTGGACAAGGCTGCCTTCCACCGCCCCATCTCCCTCCTTTCCCCCCTAGCCAAGCTTGCGGAGAAAGTCGTCAATCCGCTCCTCCAAAGCAGTCTACCGCACAATACCCACCAGCATGGTTTCAAAAAGGAGCATTCCACCATCACTGCCCTGACATCAATCACCGAGCATATCATCGCTGGAGTTAATCGCAAGACTCCGACTGGTAGAAGCCTCGTCGTTGCTATTGATCTCTCGGCTGCATTCGATAGCGTCAGTATCCCGCTCCTATCGAAATCCATTCTGGAATCGGACATGCCCAGCTGGTCTAAAAGATGGATTGATAGCTTTGTCAAAAACCGGTCCATTCGTGACAGGTTCGACGGACATCTATCGTCTTCGGTCCCATTGAAAGCCGGTGTCCCGCAAGGCGGAGTGTTGTCCCCTAGCCTATTCTCGCTATTTCTGTCTGATATTCCTGAGCCACCAACTGGCATTCATCCGTTCCTGTACGCTGATGACATCACTATCGTTTGCACGGACTCAGTTATTGACCGAGCCACTGCCACCATGAACAACTACTTACGAACGTTGGCTGTGTATCTCAAATCAAAGTTGCTGTGTCTGCCTCCAAGTCAAGTGTCACACTATGTACGACGGCTAGTATCGAACATCTTCCTTGGCTTCATCCCAAGGTCGTCTGGGATGTCCACGAGCTGCCACTGTCTAAGCATCCTCGACTGCTGGGAGTCTTCTTGGATCCCTCGCTACGATTTCATGAGAATGTGCGTATACGTGCTGCCTCAGCCAACTCGCGCAACAACATTCTTCGCGCACTGGCTGGAACCACCTGGGGCAGCACGAAGGAAGTGCTACGTATGACTATAGGGCCATGGCGCAGCCGGTCTTGGAATATGGTGCCCCTATATGGACCAGACATCTCTCTGAATCCTCTTGGTACAGATTGCAGAGAGCACAGAATGCTGCCCTCAGGCTTATCACTGGATGTCACAAGTCGACGCCTATTCCGCATCTTCATCAGGAAACCGGCCTACTTCCCGTGAAAGAGCACTGCTTAATCCAGTCTCAGCAATTTCTAAAAAGTATTGTCAAGAGCCCGACCCATCCAAATTACCATCTTCTGTCGTCTGGCCCCACCCAAGAAGCATACGCACGCCGCTCAGTGCTTCTCTGTCTGCAGTCGATCAACAACGCTGGGCTACATCCGAGCTATCGCGAAGAAGACTCCAGATGGCTGAGCATACGCGGTTCGTGGCGAAGTACCTGTCTGATGCTCAGCCCAACTTAATCTATGGCGGCGTGCCCCCGCGAGTCGACGACAGCGAAGCTGGACTACCGAGACGTACCCGAACAATCCTCGCTGGTCTGCGACGCGGTCACTCCAGATATCTAAAGGCCTACACTCATCGGATTGATCAGTCAGTCCCAGATAAATGCCCCGATTGTGAATGTGCTGGACATGATTCATTGCATCTATTTCCGTGTCCGGCCAGGCCTACAACCTTGTCTGCTCGAGATCTATGGTACAAGCCGTGTGAGGTGGCTAGCTTCCTACGCCTCTGATGCGATGCTCTGTTCATGCTGACAAGAAGAAGAAGATATCTACTTTACAAGAAAATATCAGATGTGGGATCTCAGATTTAATCCGTGTATAGACTGCGCCTTTAAGTAGACATGTTACGCAATACAACAAGGTAGCTACGCCATGCTTTGCGAATCCCTTATTTTTGGGCCTAATAAAAAAGGCTTATAACCTCATATAAAAAATCTGTTGGAAGCAAAAGTTTTTCTCCTTCGAAGGGGAATAAAACCTTCACCCATTTTTTCATTCTCTGCAAATCTTCTTATTATTATCACGCGTTTGCCTCAAGTGAGTGTAATAAACATACCGTATTTTCTCTTTTAGAAGTACATGTACTTCTAGTACTCAGACCCCTATTTTATATGTACTTCAAATAAAGGCTGTACTTCTAATTCTCAGCCCTCTCTTTTTGGTGTACTTCTATTAGAGATGTACTTCTAATAGAGGGTGTACTTCTATTATTCGGCGCAATTTTTTGAATTTCCAATGGTAGACTCTTCACATTTTATGAATTTTAGTATAACACCAAAAACTTGTATTTAATAAAATTTCAGCCTTCGCTCAATTGAATTGATGCTTCCACAATCTCTGATATCATATATTCACACCTTTCCCTAATTAATTTCTTCCAAAAATGTATAACTTCGTTTTGGATTTTGTTGACACGCGCTTCATCGACATGTTATGTTTGCTAACAAATCAAAGGCAGCGCTCACGATGAACATCATCGGTGACTTTCCACAGTGAAATGACAGGCGAGAAGGATCCTGAGCTCCCAGTGTCGTAAAAACGGTAAAGAACGAGCCAGGAGTGGCAAAATAACAGCTGCAAACAAACGTTTTGGTGTCCCAGAACCGCCCGGTGCTCCACTTCCGCCCCCTCGATGTGAAAAAATGAAGACTCAGATTACAGGAATAATCAAGTGAAGGAAGTGCTGATAAGTGAGCTAATCGCTTCATTGCATCTTCATAGCAGTCAAGTCCTCCACGCTCAAAAACCAGCGTAAAAAAAGGGAGGGCCTATTTTGGCTAAAAAACGCGTCTTTCGCGTGGTTTTTAAGCGTGCCTTGCTATACAGGGCACCAGACCTTCTGTAAACCGAGGTGATATCAGAAAAGAAATTTATTGTGAACACTGCCTATAACTGATCGCCTTTCGAGCCGTCCAGAGCGATTGAAAAGCGCGGTTCTTGAACGACCTGGCAACAGCTTTTCCAGAAGCGAGTTCTTTGCGTCCACAATCTACTTAGGTAAAGTCTACAATTGATACAACTTTGATCGACTAAAACCCAATCTAACAAAAATATTCGCAAAAAACCTAAATAAACTCCGGGCATAAGCAGCGAATAACACCAGCGTCGAACATTAGCTCTGCGTTTTTCTTGGTCATTTGAAGTTCGCTGAAGCTTGATCGTAAGTTGTCCCATACAAGCAATCTTTGTCCAAGAAAGGGATGGCCGTTAGTTTTTTTGTGAATATTCAAACCTTACATTATTTAAAAAATCTCGGGCAAACTGGTATCTCTCAAATGCCACATTCGAGTAGCCAATCACTTACCCAAGTACCGGGTGTTCACTCCGAAAAGAGGTGTACTTCTAAAAGAGGTGTACTTCAAATAGAGGGTGTACTTCTAATACTCAGACCTCTATTTTATCTGTACTTCTAATAGAGAAGTACTTCAAATAGAGGGTGTACTTCTAATACTCAGCGTCCCCTTTTAGGTGCACTTCTATTAGAGCAAATACGGTATACATATATACATACATGCCATAAAGCGGCCACTCTCCCCGTCGGCTGCGGACCACACGCTGTGCGACCGCACGCCTTCCGATCGGGACGAATTATGGCCGGCGCAGCCTGGATCAGCTGTTGAAATGGGTTTTAGAAATTTTTTATTGTTTTTCGTTCCTTTGCAAATGGTGTTACAATGTTTAATGCTTTCATGCCCTTTAAAGTTAGGAAAACTGATTCCCCATTTCAAGTTAGGCCAGCTCTGCACCCCAAACTCGCCAAACGTCCGAAAAATAGGCCAGAAGCATTTTTCATTAACTAATCTTCTGCGGTATAAGCATAAGACCCAAGTTTGGTTCAAGTCAAAGCGAGGAATAGCAAAAAACCTTCTGGCCAAACTTCCGGACGTTTGACGAATTCCGTGGGCATAGCTGGTCGATCCTGAAATAGAGAATCAGTTTTCCTAACCTAGAAGGACATGAAAACCTTAAAATAAACACAATTTTAAAGAAACGAAAACAAAAAAATAAGAGCCCACCTCAACAGCTGATCGAGGCATCGGAGGCCAAAACTCGTCCCGATCGAGAAGCGTGCGGCCGCGCTGCGCCTGCTCCGCAGCCGACAAGGAGAATTTGGCTGTTTTATGGCCTGTACACCCGATGAAACCACACAGTCTCCCTTATTAAAGGGAATATAAGACCATGAAGAAAGAATAACACCCGCCAGCTGTTTGCAGTCGAGGGAAGACTCGTCCAAAAAATGGCTTTGCGACGGCCGCACGACAAGCACGCCGACCGCGTAGGCGGGAGGCCTCCTTCGGACAAACTTTACTTGCTGTTGACCTGACCATAAGGCAACAGTACAACGTCATGTTCTTTGAGAAGCATGAATCCCTACTACCGTCCAAAACGTTAAATGGCTTAATTGAACACCCCTGGTGTTAAGCCGGGATAATCCCGCGACAGCGACTATGCGCGCCAGGCAAATCGATTCTCAATCAATATTGATGGTAAGCATTGTGTCACCTCACTCGTCGTTGGATGTATGATCTCGGCCTTACAGCTCACGCTCTAATTTGGCGGACAATTCGGCCACGTGCTGCTAGAGCGCGTGACCGCGTTGCCCAGCAAACGGCTTTGTAGTATAGTTGCAGGCAGTGTGGTTGAACTGAACCCCTCTCCAGTGTTAAGCACCACACGGACACGAAAAGAATTAAGAAACGAGAACAAAAAAAAACAACGTTCAGGTATATACTTTGGCGAGGAAACCGAAACGCTGGCATTCGAATCACCGAATAGTTAAAGATTTATGACGAAATTTCATCACACTACGAATATATTTAGACATTCGTTTAAAACTTAGCACAATTATTCTCTCTATCTACACGTTTATCACGAATCTACTTTCGCAACCTAAAATTGGCGATTTGGTGGAAACCTGCTTGAATTCCACAAATTGGACATACATCGAAAACGAAGCGAATTTCTGTACAGTGTAGTACGCAGTTCCTATACCCGGAAGTGTTATTAACAGTCAGATTGGTGTTTAGGCATTAGAAAACAATATCTAGTAAACGGCAATAATCTATTTGAAAGGAGTGAAATATCATACATCCACAAGGAATATTCATTAAGTTATGACGAGAAAAGAAGTGCACAAGGCCAAGTAGAATGAGAGGGTACGACGCTAACATATGGTACGAAGAATGACAAACATGAACACTGGACAAATAAAATCATCTATAACAGTATCACCACTTAACATGAACCGGGAGTCTATCAAGGAAACTAGACAAATGAGAGAATCGGAGCACTATGTGCTCTATGGATTCAAAATAAAAATTGACAGCTCCAAAGATGAAAGGTCAGATATTATCACTTCGGCATGCTATCCAAGCGCTTGCGCGCTGGTAACGTTACCCCATGCTGCCGATGTGATTCCCTCGCGGAACCCGGAAGGCGAGCTCACTGTGTTCGGCGAGTTGACATCTCGTTTTACAAGACTACACGAAGCCTGTAACATACACTTTGAAACAGTTTTCAAATCGTTTTCAAGTCAGCAATCGCAGTTTTCAGACAGCAAACGCACGCCCCCAGCACACAAAAGCTGCCCAAGTCGACAGAAAATTCAAAACCAAAGAACTAGACAACAGCACTTTCGAAAATCCTAAAAAAACAAATTCGCTTTTTTTCAACAAAATTTGAGAGTTTACAAATACGGACATCTCAGCTTTGCAGAACATGTTTCAACTCTGACACTTCAAAGACAAAAGGCTCAGCCTCAGAATCGTTTTCCGGTTCTCCCGTGACCGTACTCATCAAACCGCGGGCGCAAGAAGGGGGCGTAACGTTCCCGTACCCGGCTTCTGACCACCAAATTTGTGCCGACCCTGTCGAGAATTCAATAGCAGCGACCAGGGCTATGCGTTATAACGTTAACCTGTTGAGGCATTAACGGGTTGACGCTGTTTATTTCGAAAATTTAACGATTAACGCTTAACGAAAAAGTCCTGAAATCACGTTAATTTGAGTTCGTTAAATGCAGTGGAATTATGGCACTGATTAATCAGCTTCAATAACGGATTTGCCCCACCCACTTTTCACGAAGTCCTGACGACGTCATCTTGAGACCTACCTACTTCCCACGAGGCCGTGCCTACGGCTTTTGGAACCTTACGTGCTTATCCTCGACGTCCTGCTGACGTCATTAGAAGATCTATTTCATTTTTTTGGTACCTCTGGTGATTTATAGATTTTCGATGTGGTCAACAATGTTTTGAAAATTTTTAACGAAGTGCAAAATTAACGTGTTAACGCGGTTTTTTTTCTCGAAAATTAACGATTAACGCTTAACGAAAAAAAATAGTTTTCATTAAAGCACACCCCTGGTGGCGACCTCCTCTTCGCCACCTGTCAGAGCAGAGACAGGCATGGGTAGCCACCCGCAGAGACGGAGAGGATACCGCCGGGTAGGAATCTGCTGTGTCTCAACCCCGCTATCAATGCATTCCGGCGGGTGCAGCATGCACGACCTCGATTGCGGGTGGGCGGGCAGAGCGCGCGCTGCTTGCCAGTTGCATATTGATAATTGTCTGAAAGGCAATATCGACGTAGCGGACAGCCGCAATTCTCTCCGGCCACCCGCCAGGTGGCTAGGAACCCTCCTGTCCACCCAACAGGTAGCCAAAAGCCTTCCTGTTTACCTGCCGGGTACCCAGGAAGGGGCAACATAGGAAACTCGTCCAACAGCGAGTGCCCCGGACTGCGGCTGCCTCGGCCATGACACTGCGCACCTCTTCAAGTGTCCAGAGAGACCCACCACGCTGACAGTTATGGACTTATGGACGAATCCGTTACTGGTCGCCCAGTTTCTCAACCTATGACAAAACCCTCAATGTGGCTGCAAAGAAGAAGAGAGAGCGAGTGGACTTTGGACCTTCCCGGGAGGCTCCCAATGATTCATGAATACGGCCACTGGTCGCTTGAAGAGAAACTTCCTCGGACCACAACGTTGTCTCCAGAATGGCTCAAAACCCGCTACGAAAGGAGCTATGGGCACTCCGAGTTTGTGAATTTCAACTGCGAAAAATTGGACAAGTTGTCCGGGGTTTGCTACATTCTCGCTATTCGCAGCCATCATAAAACATAAAGCTCGACCGCTAACAAGAACGTAGATTTTGTTTTGATTGGAATCAATGGCACTCTCGTTCCTATTGATACCGAGAAGTTGTTAGAATCGCGTGGCCTATTTGCTCCTTCCTGGAGGGGACGTGGTCCGCATTTTCCTCGTCTCTTGAGCGAATTGAGATTTCGCGCTTGGCAGGTCCGCAATAAATTGCAACCGCAGTGTAATAACAATACCGCTGATGCTAGACGGTGCTTTTGAAGTTGGGTAATATGAGCAAGTCGCAACTAATTAATATTATTTTTATACATTGACGATCATTCTTTCGAAAACTTGATTTTTTGGCATTTTCATGGATTTTGTTAAAAAAAGGTCAGCAAGTTACAAAAAAAGGTCAGCGGTAGGAACTTGTTCAAGAAACTTAATTTCAAATGTCGAACTACTCCTTTTCTGAGGCAGAGACGAGAATTGTTGCAAATTTCCAAACTTTGTTAGATCCCAGTAATACTACTGAGGGATGGAAAATTCTGCTATTTCTATGAGCGCAACAGTCCCTTTTCAAGTGTCTTCACACAATAGACGTACCCGCTTGCGTGATTTTCCTCTCGTGATTTCCTCAGTATCCCGGCGGTGTAAAACTAGGCCTTGAGAAACGCGGTTCTCAATTTTTTGAAGGCAGTGTTCACGGTAGAAAACCGCATTCTAGTTTTCTGTGATTCCGAGTAGGCAAGTTTACGAAGTAGTGGATAATAATAAGGAAAAACCCCCATGAAACTCTCGAATAACGGAGGAAAAAAAACTCCTTAAAAAACCTATTAGAGCTTTATTAACGTCTGCTGGTGTGTTCTGTGCACAGGGTACAAAACGTCAAAACAAACGACGCAAATGTTTTGAGCTTCGAAATTCTCAGGTGGGTGAGTTCTTTGTTTTCCGTTTCCTGTACCATCAACTATTGAAGAATGAGACGGGTCAACGCACATGCTTGGATGCCAGAATCTTTCGCGACAAAGAGATTTCAAAAATCCGGCCTCTGCCCCATTGATGAAAGGAACGCAGGACAACTGTTACATGACGTGGGCGGGGTGACCCAATGGGTTGGCTGTACCACGAGATTTTGACCCACTTCCTGGCCGTTTTTTGTCGCACTTCCGTTCCTCACTTCTTAGAAAGACCCAGAGCTTGCGTTTCCGCCAGAAAACAGACAACTTTTTCATCGTGAAAATTGTCTTAAACTTCTGCAAACGTCATCATCGTCTAGCATTCTAAGGATTCAAATTTTCTCTCAACTTTGAACTTTGGTGTGTAGTTAGACTTACTAGAAACACTGAAACATATTTGAGGTTATCAAGGCACTATACATTGCCCTGACTCGAATACTCGCGATACACTTTTCGGATATATTAGATTTCGACTCGTCGAAAATCGAAAAATCAAACATACTGGAACTGAACATCTTCAACACACTGGAAAATCTAACAGTCGAGAAATTAGAATTCCGAACATTCGAGGAAATCAAAAAGTCAAAACGTTGAAGAAAGATATTTCGACCACATTCGAAAATCACATATTCGGAAAATCGACTCAATCGAGAAAAAATCCAAAGAGCGAGCACGAACAAGTAAAAAGCTGTCCAGGACTGATTTGTTCTGGTCGTGAGGGGCCTCATAAACGTGCATAAGCGCGATTGTGAACACATCTGATTTCTGTTATATTTTACACACCAAAATGCATAGGCATGAGGGTGGGTGCCGGCGGAGGGTGGGGGTCTGAGCTGCGGAGGAGTGCTCATGGAGAGAAGGATTTCACTTTGGAGAGGATACCCATTGGATTTTTTCTGATTCGAACCATCAGCAAATTATGTGAATCAGGTGTATGCTATAGAAACATTTTTCTGAATCGAGAGGTTGATGTCGGTTTGGCATTTAAAGATTCTACACTTCCGCTCCACTGTGGGGGTCCGAAAAAATCGTCAAAAATCCTACCAATCCATGCGCCTTGAGGGTCCGAGCGGAATCGGCTCGACCCATACCTCGCGCCGTACCCTGCATGCTCACCTTTAGGACTCACCTTTCCCGGTCTTGCCCATGTGCAAATAAATCCCTCTTGGCAAGCAGTGACCAAGCAATCGCGACGGAACTCAAGCACGGTTAGCCGTTCATGGGCAATCTTTTTGCATATCAAAGGCTCTGTAATTAGCAAACTCTACAACGTTCAAAAACTATAGAAATTACGGAAAACACATACCGATAACAGGAACGTCTTCCATCCGGGGACAAACTCGTGTGCCAAGGAGCCTTGCCTCATCTAACGCAGCGGAAGCAAGGGAAGCAGGAGACTCCAGCCGCCGCCTTAATTTGAATAATATAGAGCGAACATTAGTAATGATAAAAAAACACACCGATCACTGCTTGATCCTCCGAGCCGTCCCAAAGTGAACCCTCTTCGATGGAAACCTCTCTTCTTCTTCGATTTCGTGCTATCAGCAGACTGAGCAGGAGATGCTTCACAAAGTGGATCAAGTCGACTTGATGACGTCTGCACAAAAGCAATTATCAGGATCGGCAGAAATAATTCAACGAACGGCAACTGTGGTGTGAAAACGTGAACCGAAATCTCTCGCTCTCATCCCACAACCGATGATATTTCTTCGCATGCTTCCTGGCATCTACAGTGTCTGCCGACGTCCTAGCAAACTTACGGTCCACATAATTGAAGTATTGGAGGCAATGTCAAGTAGACCGTTGTCCCGAACCCTGGACGACGCTGACTCGTTAGTGTTAAGCAGGCTTGCGACCTGGCGAAACCGGGTCGTAAAAATTTTATAAAACTTTTGAAAGAAAAAAAAAACGAAAATTGGGGGTGGGTCTCGTAAGATTTTCGGAGAAAGAGGGAATTAACTCCAAACCACTTAGTAAGCTAAAATGAAGAAAGCGATTTTTTCTTTTAAAAAAAGATGAAGCAGTTTTTCCTATCGGGGGGGGGGGGAAGAGGGTCGTAGCTCCTTCAAAAAATGGCACAACGGCATGCTCAACCCTGATGCTAAGGGCTCATTTTTAAGATTTAAACTTCAAGGAAGATCTACGATCGGCCCTCTCAAACTTATGAATTAGGCCTTGTTTGCGGGCGGATGCCAGATGGTGCGCAGCGTGCGGCGGGGAGAATGCGTCGCGTGCCGCGTTGCGGCATACCCTACGCGTTTATTAGGTCACTATCCTTCAACGAGGTGTTCGCGAAGTCGCCTACCACTCCTATGATAGGATCAGTGCAAGAAGTTGAAAGAAATGAGGTTCATAGAAACGAAAGGTCATCGGCAACTCGAGAATTTCTTTTGCCGCGATTTCTGTGAATGTGGTAAGGTCTAATCAAGATAACCGAGAAGTCTCTATTTTTGGGTTATATCATCTAATGTCACAGTATCCAAAAACGGTTCTTAAACTAGAATGCAGTCACTCCACGATACAACGATGAATCGACGGTGGTACGATGCGATGCAACATGCGTCGCATTTCCCTGCCGCGCGCGGCGCACCACACTTCCTCAATTAACTGTTTGCAACCCCTAACATAAGTTTTGATTTCATAAAAAATGTCTAGAATCCCTTACACAAATTGTCATTTCAAACAAAATTCTTGAAATCCCCCCCCCCCCAGAGACAACGACCGCTGCACCCCGGTTGGAGTAGTCTTCCTACTATGTATATGGCCAGGATCTGGGGTGGGTAGTGTGATTTCGAGAAGGACTAGCGCGTGATTTAGGAAAAAACGACAATTTTAGGGGTGATTGAAAGAGTGTCAACACGATAAAAAGTGAGGGGAGAGGTGGTCAAAACTTCCGTAAATATTGAACATAAAGGGTAAGACAGCGTAGCTGCGCTGAAGTCCTGCACAATGGTTCGCTTGTCCCTGTGGCAGGCTGGCAAACTCAATCCATGTCTACCCCGTTTTACTTTGCAATACGCTTTTAAGGTAGACAAACAAGGGTAAATGATATTTGGTTTTCACTTGGTATAAGCTACACTGCCAACGATATCACGCTGTGCAAAGGTAGCAGTTCTGATCTTACTCTATAGTATTCAAGAAGTAGAGAAAAGATCATTCCAAAAAACAAATAAAAACATAAATAAAAATATACCTGAATCTCTAGTCCTAACATAGGCGCTATGATGGTTGAATTTCTGTGACGCTGAACGTTGGCGGGCTGAAAGAGTACAAGCAAACGATACCGTTTTGCTCATCACAAGCAACCAAACTAGAAACAACAAATGGCAGCACGAAGCGATAAATACTTGGCTGATCACAAAGTTTTAAAAGGAATTTGCTCAAATCGAAGGAGTTGAATTCCCTGAGTCAATGACAGGTCGGTTATTGAGGACCCGATCACTCGCTTTTGATCTTGACGCCTAAAACATATTCTCCACCGAATCTTTACTGGAGTCCAGTACAGCTCTACTAGTTCTAGCATAGCGATTGTGAAAATTTTCTTAGGACAGGAAACGGTGTGGAAGGATGGTGGTGAGACGCGGTGGATAAGAAGCCCTCTTCTCAGAAATAAAGCAGGTTTGAGAAATTATTCACATGATCAGCCATTAAAACAAACTGCAGCGTCATGAAACAGATGAAAGCGGACTTCCAAAAGCAAAGACTCACCTTCAGCATGTCCTCTGTGATATCCCACAAGCACAGCTGCGTATCATGTCCAACACTTCCGATGCGATAGCAAATACCCCCACAGCCCTTAATTGTTAGTGTCTCTTAAAACATTCAATCGCTGAAATGTCAAACCTTTCTCAAAACAAATCTGAAAAGATCTTCACATGATTCATAATTTGAAGTTTCAGTGGCTATGCATGTAACCAACGAGGTGCCAGTTAGAAATAAAAGGGATATGGTTTCACTCTGAACTCGCAACAGGATGAAGCGGGCCGTTGTCTCATACATCGGCAATGCTACGGACCCCATTCCTTATAGTCAAAATTTCCGAGATATTTCACAATACCTCTTTCGAAATTTGTTTTTGAACCAAAACTTGCACTACCCCTCCCCCCTTCACGAAATTTGATTTTACGACTGATGTGCTAACGACCCCTTCCCCGCCACTCGTTTGGGAGCATCCATAGCTAGCGAAAAGCAACGGCTGTCGCTAGCTATGGTACGGTTAAACATGGACTATTGACTGAAGCCAGGAGCGACGAGGTCGCCGGTAGCGACAATCGCCAGCAGCAACGATCACTGACAACGTGTAATCCTCGCCTTCGCACTCGACGAGCTCGTTCAACCAGTCATAGACTGCCTCGGTGAGGCGTGCTGCCACAAGTACAGCCGATCCCCCAGGAAGAAAGCCGGGTGAACGACCGCAGAGGCTCACCTTTGAAGAAGGGCCAGGTGCAACCTCGCATCACTGCGCTGTGGTCACCCTGCTATGCTTAAGTCCTACGTCAGCAAGATAGACAGAAGAAAATCAGATATTTGCGCGGACTGCGGCTGCCTCGGCCATGATACTGCACACCTGTTCAACTGTCCGGAGAGACCCACCACGCTTACCGTAAGGGACTTATGGACGAATCCTTTACGCCCAGTTTCTCAACCTATTACAAAACCCTCAATGTGGCTGCAAAGGAGAAGAAGAGGAACGACCGCACCGCGCGATTGAAGCAGATCACAAGCGGATTTTCCTACAACTCCTTAGTTTTTCTTTTGATATATACCGACAGCAACGCATTTTCCTCGTATTCATCCCTCTTCTGCTTTCTCCTTCCATATTTCTATCTGCTGCCAAGATGTCGTACGTTCACGCCGTGGCAGTGTGGAGGAAAGAAGATCACCTCTATGCAAACCGACGTCACCTCCTCCACGAAGAGGGTTTTTGTCATGGGAGAGGTGCTGGCCGGCCGCGTCTCTCCTTCGGATTCTCCTGCTAAGGGCCGGCGTGGAAAGGAATCCTGGACCCGCTCAGAAGTACCCATGCGCCACGTGCGGCAAGGATGTCACATGGAGGAAAACAAGCGTCCAGTACTTCGGATGCCAAAGGTGGGTGCATCTCTTCTGTTCGGGTCTCAGTTCTGTGAGGCATCATAGCTCTGCTTTTCGCTGTGTTTTATGCTCTTCACCTACAAACTCTGATTCCTCTTCCTCAAATCGCCTCCTTTCCATTGTACATATCAATCTCAATGGTCTTCGTGCCAAACTTTCTGAGCTCTCTCTCTTTGCACGTACTTACCATCCAGACGTGATCATGGTTCAAGAAACCAAGCTCTCTCCATCACCTACCCGTCCTCATCCTAACATCCCGGGCTACTCTGCCTTCCATGCTCCCAGGTCAGCTCTCGGCCGGAGGAGTTTCAACTTTTGTTTTATCCTCTCTCCCGTCCCACCTCATACCAAGCACCCCCACGAATGGTACTCTCGAGTACCTTCCAATCCATCTCCCCCTTAAAACTTCCCTTTCTCTGTTCAATATCTATATACCCCCTACCACCTCATGCCCCTCCTCCTACAATCCCATTACTCTTCTCAAACAACTTAACGATTGTTCCCTCTCATCATCAGTTGTTTTCGCGGGCGACTTTAACGCCCATACCTTCTGCTCGTCCCTTGGTTCTGATGCTAGAGGAGAAGAAGTCGAAGAATGGGCTGAGGAGTGCGACCTGGTCATCTTAAACGATGATCAGCCCACTCGTCTCCCTGCCAACGGCCGATCATCTAGCCCAAACATAACTCTAGTCTCTTCCAACCTTTCCAACGCTTGCTCATGGTCTACCTCAACAACATTATCTAGTGATCATGTCCCCGTCTTTGTGCACATCGATCAGACTGGTGCCTGTTCAGTGAGGTTGCGCTACGCCTAGCGGCTGATTACCCGTGGAATGGCAATGTGCACCAGAAGGAGCATCACTTATCTGATGCAATTCGCAGGGCCATGAAGGCGGCTATCCCTGTTGGCCGAGTTAAGACGTTCTATCCAAACGTCACCAGAGAAATTCTTCAGAAAATCAGGACTAGAGATGCCAGAAGAGCAGTTGACCATCTAGACCCTATCGTCGCTCAGCTGGATGGTGAGATCAGAAAAGATCTCGACCAGCACAAGAAAGAACAGTGGGAAAAGTTCACAGAACAGTTGAATTTCAATACGGACAGTGGAGCTACTTGGAAGGTGCTTCGGAAGCTATCGGGAAAGAGCTTGCCAGCCACCATCTCCACTTTTGAGTTCGGTAATAACGTTTTCAAGTCAGGAAAGGAGGCCGCCTACTCTCTTGGTAAAAGTTTCTTTGTCACGAGTACAAGGCGAGGTCCGCAAAATAGAGTGACAGTAAGAGAGCTGTGCCGCCTCCCGCTCATGAGCACGGCCGAAGCGTACACTGTGGCGCAAATAGAGAAGATTATAAAGGACATGCGGATCTCCAAAGCTGTCGGTCCGGACGGCATTTGTCCTGCTGTACTGAAGAAACTCCCGACTGAGATCCTTCCGCTCATCGTTGATATGATTAACACTTCGTTCAGCTTTTGTACTATTCCGCAGAACTGGAAGACAGCCAACGTCATCCCATTACCCGAGCCTGGCAAACCTCAGTCATCAGTAAAGGGATACCGTCCCATTAGCTTGATGTCACCTTTCGCCAATGTGGCCGAAAAGCTCATTGTCAAGGATCTAGCGGAACACAACGAGAAGCAGTTGTTTCAACGTGCGTTCAGGAGGCTACATTAAACAACTACGGCGTTGCTAGAGCGTACCAACCATGCTATCGACGGGTTCAACTTTAACAAGCCATTGAAAACTGTAGCTGTTGCGTTGGATCTACCAAGGCATTTGATACGGTTAACCTTGGAGTCCTGTCAGGCAACATACTGGAGTCGTCAATACCATCTTGGCAGGAGCGCTGGATATCGGCCTTTATTAAAGGTCGACGAGCAAGAGTCATGTTTCAGAACCATGTCTCCAACAGTATTCCAATGGCAGCTGGAGTCCCTCAGGGCGGGGTTCTATCGCCAGCCCTCTTCAGTCTGTACCTCGAAGATATGCCTGAGCCTCCACAGGACATCAAGGTCGTCGCGTATGCCGATGACATAACAATCATGTGTCGAGATAGGGACTTACAGGTGGCCGCCAATAAGATCAACGAGTACCTGATCACACTGAAGAGCTTTTTCGTCCGCAAGATGCTAAGGGTCTCTGCAGCCAAGTCGTCAGTGTACGTTCTCCCGACGGACCCATCCGAGCACAGCGCTCATCCGGATGTCGTGTGGGATGGAGACCGTTTGCCTGCTGCTCGCTTTCCAAAGCTGCTCGGTCTTGTGCTCGATCCGTCACTCAAGTTTCATAAGAATACCGAGCAGAAGCAGGCAGTCGTTAAAGCTAAGCTCAACGTTCTCAGGGCCCTGGGCGGCACTTCGTGGGGTAACAGCAAGGAGACTATACTCACAACGTATAAGGCAATTCTTCAGCCCGCTTTGGAGTACGCCGCACCGGTATGGCAGCATCTCGTCTCAGAATCCTCCTGGACAAAGATGCAAAGAGTACAAAACGCTGCTCTCCGTATCGCCACCGGATGTCCAAGGAGTTCCCCAATCGAGCACCTGCATGCTGAGACCCGTCTATTACCAGTGAAGGAGCACTGTGAGCTCAAGGCCCAGCAATTCCGCATCAACATTATAAAGCAACCATCACCCGTCGTGGAGAGTGCTAAACCCCGTTAGAGAGAGGAGTATAAGGAAGCCATTCGCCAATGCTCCAAACAAAGACAAATTGCAAAGATGGCACGACTCACAGCAAGAACGACTCCGTCTTTTGCGCGAGGAACACACCAAGTTCGTACGGTGCCATCTTGTGAAGGCGGCCATAAATCCTATACTAGCAGATATACCGACCCCGTCTGCACCTCAGAGTCTCAACTCGGAAGAAGGGCAAGATGCACGCTCGCATCATTACGCTGTGGTCACTCTACAATGCTAATGTCTTATGTCAGCAAGATTGACAGCAGCGAATCTGATGCGTGCCCGGACTGCGGTACCATCGGCCACGATACAGTACATTTGTTTAACTGTCCGGAGAGACCTACCACGCTGACACCAATGGACCTATGGACGAATCCACTACTGGTCGCCCAGTTCCTACGCCTTTGACAAAACCCTCTATGTGGCTGCAAAGAAGAAGAAGAAGATATTTCTATCTATCTCCTACTTTTTCTGTTTCTCCATTATTAACTAAGTGTTCTAATTGTCTGTGCGATGGAATAATAGCCTGAAAAAAAAGGAATTTGGATAAAAAGTTTGAACATTACGTAGTTTATTGACGAAGACACGTGAATCAAACGCACAGGCGATTAGAACACTTAGTTACTAAAGGAGAAACAGAAAAAGTAAGAGATAGAAAGAAAGATGGAAGGAGAAAGCAGAAGAGGGTATGGAAACGAGGAAAATGCGTTGCTGCCGGTCAGCTGTGCCCCCGGCAATCGATCGATGTCCTTCCACCGGGCGCTCACCTCGTTGTGCAGCGCGCCCACCAATGCCGGCGGCGGGGGTTGTGCATCGGTCCCTACCATGGATAGATCCACCATATCATATCATATCGGACTGCATCATGGACGAAGAATTCCAAATATCAAAGGAGAAGTCGTGGCCGAGACTAGGAAAACTCACTTGTGATCTGCTTTAACCACGCGGTGCGATCACCCGCCCGGCTTCTTCCCTAGGGGATAGGCAGTACAGTTGATAACACGTAAGCGCAAGGGCAATGTGGCATCCCGCATCGCTAGCCCTCGCTACTGGCAGCCCTGGTCGTTCCCGCTGCGAATCAATAAATCAGGGCATCGTACGCTACTTGCCGCTAGCTATGGACGCTCCCTTTCCTAGCGGGATTCAATCAAGGCACGGCGCCGAGCGTAATGTGGGAGGGTGGGGGTCTGGATAATTGAATGAAAACCACCAGAGACAGGAAGGATGGAAAGGACGACTGTGTCTGCTCAAACAAAGATTTAACAACACATAAGCTCAGTCGAAATAGAGATTTCGGCAACTCACAGGTCCAGCTCCATTAATTGTACCGAACGATGCGAAGGAACATCTTGAAAATGAGGATGCTTGCAATGGAGGTCTGCGCATATTGGCTGAAAATTGATGCTGAGATCTTGAAATCTGAATAGGTTAGAAACCGCAGGTTGGAAAGTCACCTTTTATCACCGGAGTGGCGGCATTACTCTCCTGACCATTCTGAGTAACACCAACGGGTGTGTGCGGAGATTTCTCGTCGTCAGAACCAATATCCAACGCACCAAGGCCATTGATTTCGTGTTCGCCATCAAATGTGCACATGAAGGGATCAAACTGCACCTAAAATAAAAAGGCGCACCTGCTCGAAGTATTTGAAAATATCTGTTTACGTAACTTTTTGGATAGGGGATGGGTTGCCTTCTTCTGCACATGAAAATTCTGAATTTTTTCAGCAAGTTTCCGTCGCACGATTTTTGA
>JAPDOI010001873.1:0-129890 GCA_029168955.1 Aplectana chamaeleonis | reverse complement strand
AATTTTCGGACAAGTATTATTGAACAACCTGGTATTCCTCTTGTAAGCTAAATTGTACCAAGACTCTACTTCGAAACTGTGCTACACTTTTAATGTGCTGCTGATCATCATATCTTGATTTGGCACCTAATAGTTTACGATGCGAAAGGATACACGCGAAGCATCGAGTTTCACAGAATCGGATGTTCCGATACTTTTGCCCGCTACTCTATGTCAGGGGGTGTGTATACAAGTCTGTTGGTCCCTGCTCGTTGGTGCCCCTGCTTCTACTGAACCCAGCAGACGTTTGAGTGTACACAGGGAACGTTCGAGCGATATAGCGTGCACAACTATATCGCGAAAGTATCACACATTGCATAAAGGTGTCGCCGTCCGGCACACTAAGGCCTCTGGTCCATAACACCTTAGGATCCGTACCTAGGAGTCATGGAGTCTTTGGCCACAAGCCACAATTTCGCCACCCTGAACTGTCGATCGCTGTCGAGTGATATCAAAAAACTGCGCTATCCAGACTTCTGAGGCTATTTCCATGCACCGTTTGCTGCTTTGCAGGAAACCCGCCTCAGGATAGACCCGTCATCAGCGTCGGAGAGTACACCATCTACTGCGGCAACGCTGACGATAGGAGAGTGGGAGGCTGTGCAATAGCTGTAAGGAAGGATTTCAATGGTATGGTCAAGGAGTTCGGCTCAACGTCGTGTCGGAATGCATTCGTACGACTGCGGGATCTGAAGGATTCAATCTGTGGATAGTGAGTGCTCATGCGCCCACTGAAACCGCCGAAGACAATTCGAAGGATGCGTTTTATGAGGAACTCAATACGTTGCTGGCCAGGATACCTTGTCAACATGCTGTTGTCGTGGGGATTGACGCAAATGCGAAGATGGGACTTGATCAGGAATCCGAAGTACTCGGTAAATGGTTCTGACCCAGTGGAGCAAACATCGGACAATGGCTACCGCCTTGTCGACTTTGTGAACGCAGTGGTCTGATTATTGCATCGACATTCAAGAGGAATCATCGCCGCCATCAGCTTACGTGGCAGGGACCAACCCGGCTATCTCCAGAAGAGCAGCGGAAGCGGAAGATGACAACTTTGAAACTACAGCTTGACTATGTCCTGACGAGGAATATTCCAGTATCGGACATTCGAAGATCTAGAGCTGTGTGGGATGTCGCATTCGATTCGGATCACCGTCCTGTTCTGTTGAACTTCACTGCGAGGATTCATAAGAGGAAGCGAGGGCTCAGCCTCTCAGAGGATTGACATGACAAGTCTCAGAGATGAAGAGTGCAGAAGGAATTTCCGACAACGCGTTTCTATTCACATCGGGTACGGACTAAGAAGAAACTTTGCGACGCGGATTCTTTTGTCAAATGCATCCAGGACGCTTCGAAAGAGGCACTCCCGGTTGTACAGCCTAAGAAGAAGTTCGCCTACGTCTCAGAAGAAACAACATCTACCTACAACAGGTATGTGCTCTCCGAACTGCAGGAAACTTCGTGGAGGAGAAGCGTCTGAGGAGGAAGTTGCGTCGGCAGCTTCAAAGTGACCGCGAACGAGTGGACGTGTAGAGCTAAGGAGTTCGAGAAGGCTTGGGAGGAGAAGAATCCGAGGAAAGCCTACACGTTGCTGCGACAGTATAGCGGGAAGATGAAGAGATGTTCTCCTGTCTTGAACACTACCAATGGAGTTGCAGTTGGTGATGCGACGCTGCCAATATGGAAGGATTACTTCAGTTCACTACTGAATCGTCCAGCGCCATCAGTACCTGAGCTCCCGCATGTTCAGAGAGCACATTACGATGTCAGTGAGGAACCGCCGACTGAGTCTGAAGTTTTGGATTGTGTCCGGAAAATGAAGAATGGAAGGCAGGTGGAGATGACAACATCACTGCTGAAATGCTGAAAGCTCTTCCTCCGTCTGGGATTCGTGAAATGACCAACACCATCCGTGCCATATGGATGAGCGAAAGGATACCCGATTCGTGGAGACATGCGATCATCGTACCTCTTCACAAGCTATCCGTCACGGATCCTAAGAACTACAGAGGAATCTCTCTACTTCGTGTCATGTACAAGGTTTTTAGAACGTATCATTCTCGAGCGACTTATCAAACATCGTGAAGGAACGACCAGAGATGAGCAAGCCGGTTTTCGACCTGGAAGATCGACCATCGACCAAGTGTTCGTCGTGAGAAAGTAATTGAATCGTGGCAGCGGTTTTCGAAGCCATTACAGCTTGCTTTTTTGGACTTTGAAGCCGCGTTCGACTCTCCTCATCGTGATCGATTGCTCAATGCTCTGCGAGCAGATGGAGTCCCGGAAAAGTATGTTCGGTTAATCGAGGACATGAACAAAGGAACAACAGCAGCAGTTCGTACACCTGTCGGATTTACGTCAGCTTTCGAGGTGAAAACAGGAGTAAGGCAAAGGCCGTTGCAGGACCTTTTCTTTTCAACTTCGCCGTTGATGACATCATGCGTAGAGTTGCAGAACAGTTTCCTGCGGATGTGATCCTAACACCATCAGGACGCTCCTTGTCGACCTGGAGTACGCCGACGACATTGTGTTATTCGCTGAAAACAACGCAAAACTGCAAAGGATTGTGAACCTCGTTTCGAAGTATGCCGCAGCCTATGGACTTCGTCTTCGTCCCGACAAATGCAAGCAGATGTGGGTCTCTCAGAGGCCTTCAACTGGAGTTTGTGTGGACGGACAACGTATCGAACTGGTGGACGATTTCTGTTATTTGGGCTGTTTGCTGAAGAACGATGGTAGTTATGCAGCGGATATTCGACAACGATGTGCGAAAGCTACGTCTGCTTTCAATTCTCTAACCAAGTGTTTGTGGTCTACCACCATCGCGAAGGAAGTCAAGTTGCGCGTCTACCTATCCGCTATTCGCCCTATCATGATGTACGGATCGGAGACGTGGGCAGCACCGAAAACGCAGATGGAAAGGTTGGATTGCACGGAGGAAGCTTTTTAGGCGTTTGCTTGGATATTTCTGGCCGCGTGTATGCCATAACGAAGACCTTTACAAGGAAATCGACGCAGTACATCAACGCTTGACACGAGGAGGTGCCAGCATCTCCTAACGCCATCTCAAGCAGCAATGGAAAGTCGACTTCGACTGCTCGGGCATATACTAAGAAAGAACGCCGGATCGTCTCGTACAACACGCTTTAAAAATGCTTCCAAATCCTGTCTGGAAACGGCCACCTGGGCGTAGGCGAAAGTTCTGGACGGATGTGGTTAAAGAGGATTTAAAGTCACTCGGCATCGAAAGACAGTTCAGGCGCGATGTTTCGTTTCGCAGGAAATGGAATAGTGACAGCTGGATGGAATGTGTTCAAATTGTGGCTGAAGACCGTGAAAAATGGACACGGCTGACTACTAGGACGGCACACCTCGGTGAAGATGCGGAATGACCGCGTCAGGCGAAAGCCAACCGATTAAGTCAAGTAAGTCAAGTATCTATCACCTACCTACATTACGTCAGTAATTTTCTCATCACAGTTTTGCACTCCTGGCATCCATTGAACTGTGCTTGGTGATACGATGATTCTCTATGTTTTCGTATGCAAAATTGTGTAAAACGAGACACAGGCTTGGTACTTGATTGAAGGCAGTGTCCACGATAAAAATTGTTTACGAGTTTCCACCAGAAAACGAAGGTTTAGTGCCTGACTGTTCCATCCGTGAAAAGAGAATGATGAAAACGCTGCAAAACATCCAAAATCAGCTCTTCCTCTTCTTGAGAGTCACATTTCAACGGTGAATGAGGTGCGCGGGCACCAGGGGTGTGCGTAATTACGGTGTACGATTAACGGTGTTTTTTGGTTTTGGAAGTACGGTTTACGATTTACGACGTTCGGACCGTAAATCGTAATTTTTCGTAAATGAAAATATATGCAATGGAAGTAAACCACAAGAGATCTCCAATTGACCTGCTCTAATCCCGATTTGCGCTTACTAATGTTTTCGGTCAGGGAATGGGGCCAACCCAGGCGTGTGACTACAACACGACCCCCTATTATCATTCTTTGACACGATTCTAACAGGGCTGGGATTCATGAACGCACTGGGTCCCGGCAGGATTTGGTTTGGCTTGGTTTGGTAAGCTGCCCCAGCTGGGACCAAACCAAACCAAACCACCACCTCGGAGGCGCGGTTACATGGGACCCAGGCGTAGCCCAGTCCTGACCAAACTAGCGATGATGAATCGCTGGTTTGCGAACGTTTCCAAGCAAACCCTGCTGCGACCTCCGGTTTAGCGCTCATGAATCCCATCCCAGTTCAACGCGGGATGCACGGTCGGAGTTGGAAGCGCTGGATCACAGATCAGCGTTGCACGCCGCGCACGACTTACTAGCTGCCTCCTAAGACGCAAAGCAATCTAAAAGCACTCTTCACGAGGGACTTTGTTCTCGAGTTTCTCATGAAGATCAACTGTCCTGATTCCTATAACTACATTAGTGTCAAAACATCGAGCGAAGCAGTCTGAGCTATCGGAATATTGCTTCAAATAGTGCTCCTGGCCCGTTTTTTTAAGGGGATTTCGTCTACTCAGAGTCCACCTAAATCAACAAGAGGAGCGTTCGTTTTCTACACAAAAAGTTTGAAGCTCAAAATCGTTTTCTCCAGTCAATTCCCTTTCGTCCACAGCAAACGGACTGACAGAAAAGGCGTGTGCGCTAGTGTAAACGTTCATCTTCGCGCATTTTCTGAAACCGTTATCTCTCACAAGAGCGAGCGTTTGGTGGGGCGCTTTGGCTACATTCCTTAAAACTACCCCAAACTACACAAAGCGGGAAAACTAGAAAGCGTTTTTTGTGCTTACGTTGCGTTCAAAAACCTACAGTTTCGTCATGATAAAGCTGATTCTGCAAGTGATTTAGTGGATATAGGAAAAAATAACATGCGCTGGGCGACCGATACTACGCTCTAGATAATATAGAGTTGCCAGGGATCGGACTGATCCTTTGCTATCTCTATTGAAGGTTAGCGCAAGCTCGGTGTTATATTTTTTAACGTACGTGCACCGAGTTTAAGCCTACTTTCAGCAGGGAACTTGAAGTACAATACCGCCGCTATCCAAGGGAAAATATGGGCGAAATGGGCAAAGTGGCCAACTAAAGCGTCTTTCACAACTCGCCTTAAAGTGCTCCGTTTTCGATTTCTGAAACGCCGAAATGTATAGAATGTCATATTCTAGTCAATCATGCAAAAATATTTTGCGAAATTGGGAGCCACATGATTTTTAAGGCGAAATACATTTTCATTTTGACCATGCTAGAGATCGCGTACGGTTGTTTTTGATCGAATGGGTTCGTTATCTTGTGTTAACCTTATCAAATTCATAACTAACTGCATCTTGAAAAAGCGTTTTGATAGGAAATTTATGATTTTATCTCATTTAGTTAGATAGATTGTAGCACGGTGGACATTTTGGTCCTTTCGAAATTGAAAACGGAGCACTTTGAGGCGAGTTATGGTCGAAAGACGCTTTAGTTGCCCACTTTGCCCGTTTCGCCCTTTTTTTCCCTTGGATAGCGGCGGTATTGTACGTATCAGTGCGATCCTTACCGACTGTATGTATAATCGGTGTTGCGGTTTCGCTAGCAAATGTGAGGAGTTCTCAAAGTCGGCCGTTGAGGATCGCTCAAATACGGCCATTTTGGCTCGTTTTACGCTTACAACGACGTTGGCATTTCGGGAGAAAATTACGTGTACCGCCGTTCTCTGGGCCCAATTCCGGTCCGCATTAGCGGACTACGGCTATTGCATCACGCGAAACTTGTAAATCGTGCTGGCAGCATTTGGTCCCGGCACGATTCACCCTTCCCCCAGCACGATTATCACATGTCGCATGATGCAAAAGCCGTAGTCCGCAATTGCAGACCGGAATTTGGCTCGGAGAACGATAGTATATTTGTGTCCCTGGTTCCCGGCAGATACGCGGACAGCTGAATCGGACCGGCTGTTTTGTCAAGAAATGGGAAGAAGTTGCGCAGTGAGAGATAAGGGAAAGCAGAGAAACACAGATAAGGCGGTCCTATGAAAGGTATGGTATACTTCTACGAGACTCGGTTTTGTCGCTCTGCACGGAGCTCTCCTTACAAGACTGTCGCATTCTCAATGCGCTGAACAGCGACAGGCTTCGGCTCATTTGCAGTATGTCAGCCCTCCGCGACATTTCGCTGCGGCTCACGCGCGACGACTGTTCCTACGTCAACCGAAGCCATCGCTCAGAGGCGGGGCCCACCGCGATTTCCGGCTAGATTTCATGCCTGTCGCTCACGACAGCGACAAAGTATACCATACTCCTTAAACGTAGTTAGCTGTCAAATACTAAACGCAACCTAATATGTACTTAGTACGTGAAACGGTCGACAGTAAGACAGTAGGTAGCTACTCTTGTACCGAGAAGGTTCATCTTGGGGCCGTTACCAAGGGAAAACTTCATTTTTCACACACCCCCCCCCCTATTTCGATTTAAGCGGAACTCCACAGGATTTGAACCATAAATTAAGGTCTTCTCTGTTTTGGGGTAAGTTTTATTTCTGCCTTTCGCTTGGGTGTGCGCCAGGGGTGGGCGGAATTACGGTTTACGATTTTACGGTTTACGGTGTTTTTTGGTCCCGTAATTACGATTTACGATTTACGACATTTTGAACCGTAAATCGTAACTTTTCGTAAATAAAAATACACGCAATGGAAGTAAATCGCAAGATATCTCCAATTGACCTGCTCTAATCCCACTTTGCCTATATCAATGTTTTTGGTCAGGAGATGGGGCCGACCCAGGCGTGTGTCTGCAGCACGATAGTGATGTCATTCTTTGATGTGATTCTATCATTATAACGCGGAACACACGGTCGGAGTTGGAGGCGCCGGATAACAGATACGCATTGAGCGCCGCGCACGTGTCACTAGCCGCCGCCTACGACACAATGCAATCCAAAAGCACTCTTCGCGAAGAACTTCGTTTCCGCGTTTTTATGAAGATCAACTGTTCTGAATTCTGTAACTAGATTAGCGTCAAATCATCGATCGAGGTAGTCTAATCGATTCAAAATTTGCTTCGAATAATGCTCCTGGTCCGCCTTTTGAGTAGATTACGCCTACTCAGAGTTCACAAACATAAGAGGAGCGTTCGTATTTTACCCCAAAAGTTTGAAGCTCAAAATCTCTTCGTCCGCAGCCAACGGACCCTCAGAAAAGGCGTGAGCGCTATTTTACACGCCCGTCTTAGCCCTTTCTCTGAAACCTTTATCTCTCCAAATGGAAGGGTTTTTTTTTATATTTCGTAACTATGGTTGCCAAACTACACAAGGCGACAAAAATTAGAGAGCGTTTTTCGTGCTTACGTTGCCTTTAACAATCTACAGTATTGTCACCATAAAGCCCGCACCGGGCAGTTATACAAGCTTCGGCGCTATATACTGTATCGTTGCGGGACCTACTCTATTGAAAGTTTGCCAAGTTCCATCAGCTGATTATTTTTCAGACTCAAACTCGTTAAAAGATTACCGAAACGACACAAGAAGCACTGATATGACAAGAGGAATAAATTGTTAGTGACTTTCAGCAATAAACAAGCGATAGAAGCGTAAAATATCGATAAAAGACAATTGAAACGGCCGGAAATTTTTAGTCTGCAATATTGCGTCAAGCACGTGAAAGACGCAGTATTGCAGACGAGTCCTTTATTAACGCAGGAAGCGGCAATTTCATTGTGGGACGTTTTCATTCCGCTGGTGTATAACCAGGGCCAAAGCTACGATTCTGCAAGTGATTGAGTGGATATAAAAAATAACTTGGGCTGGGTGACCGATACTGTGCTCTAGATAAAATAGGGTTTTTCACGGATAGGACTGATACTTTGCTATCCCTATTGAAGGTTGGCGCAAACTAGTTGCCATATATTTAACGTACGTGCACCGAGTTTGAGCCAACCTTCAGTAGAGAACTCGAAGCATATATGTATCAGTGAGATTTTTACCGACTGCATAATCGGTGTTGCTGTTTCGCTGGCAAATGGGAGGAGTTCTGAAAATCGACCGTTGAGAATCGCTCAAATACGTTCATTTTGGTTCGTTTTACGCTTATAATGGCGTAAGAGTTTCGCGAGAGGCATTACGAGTATAATCGTGTCCCTGTTGCCCAGCAGATACGCGGACAGCTGAATCGTACAGGCGGATTTCTCATGATCTGGGAAGAAGTTGAAGGAATGAGTGATAAGGGAAAGCAGAGAAATGCGGGTAAGGCGAAACCATTAGGGGTATGGTAGAAACGGTCGCGTCGCTCTGGACAGCGACAGCGACCTCCTGTCGCGGAGCTCCGCCCTTTAAACGTGTCGCATTCGCAGGGCGCTGAACAGCGACAGCGGCAGCGACAGGCTTCGGTATATTTGCAGTGAGAAGTAGAGTGAGGACTTTTCAAAAAGAGACCGAATGAACGAATATCGAATAAATTCGTTCATTTTCTATTTCGAACGAACGAATTTCGAATAAATTCGTTCATTTTTCATTCCGAACGAACGAATTTCGAATAAATTCGTTCATTTTTATTTCGAACGAACGAATATTCGGAATTCGAATATTCGACTGACGAATAATTTAAGCATCCATAGCAATATCGCGCAACTACGAAGTGAGCGGCAATAACAAGTTTAATTTCTTCTTCTAAAGCTTTATTTTCACCTACAATTGAAATTAATAAGGCACGACTCATCTCTAAACCTGTACGGGCTACAGCACAAAGAATGCTACAAAATCAACTTTTCCGCTCTAACATAGCCTAAGGAGCTTATTCGAGGAGCCTAACTAACTTTGCTTGCCCCATAAGCCAGCCAGATTGGTGGAGCTGATCTCCATAGTTATCTCCATAGGGTGCTATCGCCTGTATGATTTAAATGAGAGACGCAAAGTTCTGCTGGAGCCAACAACGGGGCTCGACTCCACCGACCTGGCTGGCTTGTGGAGCAAGCAAAGGTAGGAACCCGATATATCATTCGACGCAGAATTTTACGTGAATTTCAAAAACAACCCTCACCAGGTTCAAGAGTTATAGGCGAAAAACCGGTGTTTCGTAAAATGAGTTAGGCTGAAGGATCGAGAAAATATTTTTCCAAACTGGAAGCACAAGTTGACGCAGAACTCCACCGAGATTCCGAAAATAACCTTCACCGAAGGCCTAGCTCCAAGCACAAAAAATTTATGGACGGAAAACCGGCAGTGACACCCACCCAATCTTGAAAATGACTTGCATGAGTGTTGGGTCACTTTCATTCTTTTTCGGCGTTTCACCGGTTGTCACCGGTTTTCCTAATGATGGAGGTTCCCCTTCATCTGCCCAGAGGTGAAGGCTGGTGGAGTACACAGGTTCAGCCAAAGAAGCCATGGTTGGTGTTATCGTGTTTGCGCAGCGGCATGAAAAAATGGGAGTGGCGAAGTGCGACTGCCATGTGGCTCCCCCCGTTAGAACCGCCCCAGTAGCCTCATCAGACAGTGTGAGGAAAAAATCAGCTCTTGCGTTCGGGAAAATGGAACAATGGAGTATTGAAGAAAATGACATCGGTCTTGAAAGGTATGTTTGATTCTTCCATACATTAGAGCTGATTTTCATATTTTGTGTTAAATCAGCTCGGGTATTCAAATTGGAATAACGTCTGAATATTCACCTCTGCGAATAATCGAATTTGGAATAATGTTCGAATATTCATCTTTTGCGAATAGTCGAATTCGAATAATATTCTGATATTCACCTTTCCGAGTAGTCGAATTCGAATAGTATTCGAATATTCACATTTCCCGAATAGTCGGATTCGAATAATATTCCGAATATTCACCTTTGCGAATATTCGAATTCGAATACATCTTCGAATTTCCATTTTTGCGAATATTCGAATCTGAAGAATGTTCGAATATTCACGTTTTTCGAATATTCGAATGTCTGAATAAAAATCTGTCTGAAAATTGGAATATTTATCTGAGCGCTCGAATATTCGGTCCTCACTCTAGTATCTTCAGCCCTCCGCGACATGTTGCTGCGGCTCACGCGCGATAACTGTTCCTACGACAACCGATGCCGCTGCTCCTATGGTTCCGCCGCGATTTGCGCAAAATTTCATGCTTGTCGCTGACGACATCAACAAAGTGTATCATGCCTTTGAACGTAAAGCAGCTGTCAAATACCGAACGCAACCTAATATGTACTTAGTACGTGAAACGGTGGACAGTAAGTACAAAGTTTCTCTTGCTTCACCATAGTAATAATATTTTTAGTGGTTATAGTAATTATTTGCTGTTTACGATTTACGATTTACGGTTTACGATTTACGGTGGTTCCGTCGTAATTACGTTTTACGATTTACGAAATTTTTCTTTTTTAAAATGTCATTTACGCACACCCCTGGGCGATTGCCGTGGCCGTTTGTCGGAATTTTCGTCTAAAACGGCAAATTTTCGGTAAAATACATGTTAAAACAAAAAGATTTGACCTCATGGCAGTTTCTTGTATTGGCCAGCAATTCGAAGTTGCTACAAATAATTATTTTGACAATTTCCAGATGTAATTGTACCCATTAAATTAGTAAATGATGAGAATATAAGCTCTCCTATAAACTCGTGACAAAGTAATCAGAGTAGTTCGTTCAAGTTCTAGGTTGTATATGAGCCTCCAAATGTCTTTTTTTCAATTATCAATCTCTTAACCCCTTAGAAATGCTAAATTTGCAAAAAAACCTTTTCCAAATGCATTCAGATTCCTGCAGTTTCAAGATTACAAAACCAAGTGCTATCACAGTTGTAATTAGCGCGGAGCAGCCATTTAAAGGCAGCAGACACGCTCGGAAAGCTGTTGAGATAACTACATTAGTGGGGCCGTTCAGGCCCTAGAAGAGCCCTCACGAAGTTGCAAGCGTCAAAACGAGTCCAAATGACCGTATTTGAGCCTTAATCATTCACGAAACTCATCCTTGCTCCGGTCGATTGCATGGGCTCTGCCCCTCCGACATACAGGTATTCATTGCTCGATTGCGGCCTACTTTAGATTACTTTTAGGGGCTTTAATTTATGTAGGCGTCTTGGTGAAAGGGCCGTAATGAGTACATTAGCGTCCTTATCCCAACGAATTTGTTGCTAGCTCCGCTATTTCAGCCAGTGCCGTACAACTCGTCCATTTCTGGGCCAATATAGAACGTACCGTTATATCCTAATTTCCGTCGATTTGTTTTCGTCTTTTTCGTTATTTCTGAATACTACCAGCTTCAGACCTTCAGTTTAATCCATGTAAATTGATATCATTTTTGAGCGTGTCTGCTGCCTTTAAAGGTCGCGTTCACGATAATCGTCGATTTTGAGATTATTTGCTGATTAAGTTGTTTGTCCTCCGGGTAGAAAGTGAAATAACAAAGAGATCGAGAAAAACGCATCAGAAGGGCACGAAATCCTCAAACATCTCCCCGCCTATTAAGTTTTACAGGAAATGTTCGCTGCGACAATGAAAATCTTTTGTGGAACCGTCTTTTTCCGATTCTATACTCTCTTTTGCTTCGTATCAGAGCCCAACTAGTCACTGTTTTCTTTGCCTAGAATATTCTTCCGTTTCTGATTAGCCCCACCATTTTTTATCTGTGACAACCACCGTGAACATGCTCATAAATCGGACAACTAGTCCAGGCCAGATAATAATGTTGATCGAAGTAGGACGCGTGCGTTTCTCGCTGTTTCTTCTTCGCATTTTTGGTAACGCACTTGGTTGCCAACGCATTGTTTTCGAGAGTGGAAAACTCGGGAAGGGAAAAAATCATCATGGAACATCTGCCTTTAAACATATAAAACCGGTTGAGAACATCAGTAAAAATCGGTCCGCATATAGTCGGTTGGTTGGCTGGGATGGTCATATATTGGGACAGATAAATTGATAAAATCTGCAAACACTTTGTCCGACTTCTTTTTGAATTGAACAGTGTTCACATAATACGGTCATTAATACGGCAAAGGTTCAATAATATTTCCGATTTTCTGAGATCCATAGCCGAATTGAAGAGTTGACTCAGTGGGCAGAGCTGAGTTTGTCAAGAAACGGTGTAAAGAGGAAAAATGATAATAATCGTGGTCAATATATATACTGCCCTGAAACTTGAACGTGGTGTGCTCGCCCCACCCACTTCCTCTGTAGCCACAGGGGAAGAGTGGTGGTGCGAACACACCACATTCAAGATTTGGGACTGTTCAGAGCGACCTATTGCTCTGCTTTTAGTCGACATGTTGTGTTGTCGTAATGAGCCTCGTGCCGACTTGTAGACCGGAATACACAGAAAAGGGGAAGCGCCCAAGAGCAGTCCGGCTGGCTAACCTCACTGCACGCGGCGCTCCAGCGGCGACGTGAGCGCAGCGGCTTTCCGTCACGTGGATCGCGCATGCAACAGTCCCGGTCCCCAGGTTCTCTCATTCTGTGGAAAAACGCGCTCTTTCCGGAGCTCTTGATTTTCCGAGGAAATTCGAAGTTGCTTTTTATTGTGAGCACTGCATACAACAAGACTAATCTCACTCCACTCCTTGCCTCACGAGTGAAAACCATATCAAGTGAGCGACAAAGAGATTCCTGAGTGTACTACGTGCTACTTTACAGTAGAAATTGTGTGTGGCCCTGGCCATGGGCTAGGGTGTTGGGCTGTCTCTTCGCCACAAATGTCGACTAATCATCCAGACTTGTTGATCTTGATAGTGTCTCCTATACAGATCACATATAGGAACAGCGCTATCGGCATCTCCTCTGATCAACTGAGGCTTTCAAATAGCTTTTGAATTTACGTGGATTTTTTCTTCCTGTAATTCTTAGTGAACGCAAGCAAGCACACATAGTAACTGATGTTACATATTCTCATGGAACAATGGCCACACGACTAAACAGATGTTGGTGTACATTATAGCAAAAAACAGATTTTTGCCTCCTTTGTTGTTTTGCCGTTCGCCGGCCATTTTTGGGGTTTGCCGTTGCCGTTTGCCGAAATTCTAGAATTCCTTTGCCGCACACCTCTTAGCAGGCATGGGCCTGCAGTAGAACCAGAGTGCGCATAAGAACATGTTCCCTAATGCTAAAACTCAGCCGCGCTCGTATCATCTCAATGCTAATGTGGGAAGCTAACCAAACTGTTCCTCAGGAAAACTTCGGACCGCGAGGCGGAAGGGCTTAGCGCGAGCGGACTTTCGGAAGCCGTATGGAGCTCTTTCGCGCTCGTTTTCGTTCGTTCTTTCTACCTCAGTGCTCCAATAAGACTCCTGGACTTTCGATTTCCGGCCAAAAACCGAGGACGAAATCTCATCGTGGATACTGCCTTTAGGCTTAGAGTTTTCATTTTGTCTATCTAAGTCGTTCCTACCCCCACGTACGTATGTGTACATATGTATGTTGGAAGAATTGCTTCGAGTATTGCTCAAAACGTTGTTATTTCGGAACCGAACCTCGAACCTCCTTCGATATGGAAACACCGAAGTCCTGAGGTGTTTCCACACAGTAAATCTGGAGGTTTAGGGATAACTATGTGTAAACCTCCATTGCACATTATCAGTCAGCGAATTACGAAAAAATTATTGAAATATTACTAATTACGATCTACGACACTACGAAATTCCGTTACGCACTTTGCAGCCCTGACCGTAAGCAGAAAATCACAAACCCATCGCCGCGCCTCACAGCCTCTCACCTTCCTAGCTGGAAGGCAGTTTTTTTCGCGTCTCTGCCACCCATTCTCGGGATCTCGCCTCTGACAGGTGTAATGAGTTCTCTGCGTCAAGAATGACCCTTACGATCAAAACAGAAATTTATACAAAGGAAGACTAATAACAAATAGAAAGTCACGACTCCGACTGAAGAGGTCCATTGTGCATCTTGCCTCCGTTAGATTCCTAATTCTCGTGGGCTGGCATACATATCCTCCGGTTCGGGAGGTCAGAATTTACTCCGTTCTCTTCGCGAGCCTGTGTGGAGCGAGGGTAGAAACAAAGCAGCGGGGAAATTGATGAGAGAAAGGAAACTTAGCACACGCGCGCGAACGCACGCAGGCGACGAACGGAAATAAATTTCTACCTGGAACAGGGGGAACTGCTCACTTTTGGGGACGTCTGCTGCTTGCTGCTCGCATTTTCTCGCTAATTTTTCAAGAATTAGAAGCTTTTGCGTTTGGCAGAGGTGTGGTTGCACACAAGCGGCCGAACCATAACATCAAAAGTCACGACTGGCATTCGAATTTGTGGATTTTTTCATACTACATAAATGAAAATATGAAAGTCATTGCGAAGAAAAATTCTTATGCTCATACATCCACAATACTCTAATACAACTTTTTAAAGTGATGGAAATCATTACGGACCGGTAGGACATGCAGAAGTTCGTCAAGAGGGGATCAAGAGGCATTTCGGAGAAGGTGCTCGTTCGGCTAGCGTGAGCCATCGCGGGGATCTCAGAGATTGTGTGAAGAGCCGATCTCAATCGGCGCGAGTTGACCAGCCCGAAACAGTGGCCGATCGGCGGTATCGTTTCTCAAGTGTGCTCAGTCTTGTCCGATCCTCTTGATAAACAAGTGCTAGCTGCGGCTTTTCAAACTCAAAAAGCCAGGTTTCCGCCCCAAATCAGTGTGGGAAACAGGGGATATGCGTCTTCCCAAGAGAGATCAGCTGTTACTGAATACCATTAATGGTACTTAATACCCGCGCTATGTTTTGTAAAATGCCAAACTTGACAAGAAAGGGGTCCGATGCATGTAACTTTTTTGAACGAAGACGTTTTTAATTTTTTGAAAACGCTATCATAATCACAGCTCGAATTCCTACACAATAATGCGCATTGTGGGACTGAAGTTCCTAAATAGCTTTGCGCTTTTCGAGTAAAATTGGTGTTTTGCGGTCGTTTCATAAATGAACGTCAGCGCGCGGCAAAGTGCGGAGAAACTTTCGTAAGTAACTGTACAAGTAATAGAATAATAGCAGTCTCTATGCTTTCACCGTGAATTAGATGGGAATGGAGTTATCTCGAAGATCTGTGCAGATTGAATTTCCGAAATCACTCCATTTATCGGTCTGGGGCTTTCGCAACAAAAGTTCGACTTTTCAGGAAGCTCCTGAGAGTGTTTAATTTGAAGTGATTTCGAAAATTCAGTCTGCACAGATCTCGAGATAGCCCCACTTTCATCCAATTTACGAAAAAACATAGAGATTGGGTTCATTCATTACTCGTGCAATAATTACTATCTCAAAGTTTCGTCGCACTTTGCCGCGCGCGACGTTGCTTTGCAACGACCGCAAAAACAATTTTACTCGAAAACAAAGCGATTTCAGGAACTGTCGGTTCACAAGGCACATTATTATGTAGGAATTTGAGCTGGAAATATGATAGCGTTCTCAGAATTCAAAACGTCTTCGTTCAAAAAAGCCATGCATCGTACGGCTTTTTTTGCCAAAGTTTGGCCTCATGATCCTCGTTTTACAAAACTTAGCGCTAGTACTGTATCTAATACAATACCGGCTATATCTTTGCGTTTCCTGGTCTGTCTTTCTTGCAAATGGTTCACTTAGGAATCTAAAAAGATATTTGAAATCAGCATCGAAGGTACTTTCTGTTGAAATAATATGCAGTAGCACTTTACTCTTAAACTTGAGGTGTATAGGCAGAACTAGGCACAACACGATCAATCGCAATTGAAGCACGGATGAGTGAAACTATGTCCGTGTCCCACGTCTATGTGTGTGGAATCTGTTCGATAGAATCCATCCCCACTGCATTACTTCTGAATAAAGAGGTCCCAAGCTTAGACTTCAGATACTGTAATTTCTCTACTGGAACTGCAATACCGCTGTGAAACACAGAAAAAAGGAGCCACGAGACAAAGTTGGCAACAAAAGCGTGATTTGATCTATAACTTTACTACTTCAGAAAGCTCCAATATAATTTTTGATGAAACTGTTCTTTTCAGAACAACCTATTGGTTCCAATCATATAAAGTAAGTACGGAAAACTTCACAAAGAACACCCGTTTTCGGGCGAAATTGTTTCATCATGCGGGTGACTAATGGAAAGAAAACTCGCGCGAATTCACACATCGCATGATTGAACAACTGCCAAGAACGTAGTTTCCTCGTTAAGTTTTTCGAATTCTCTCTAACTCAGTTTATGGCCGCATTCAACGCGCGTGTCGAATATGCATTCAACTCGGAGACAAAGCGGTTTCGAGCACATTCAGTTACTTGTTGATAAGGAGAAGCACGTACTCCTATTGTGTTTGAAATTACAGCGAAATGCCCCAACGAATAAATCGTTCAGTGCGTGCACGATTCACATTCAACTCGATGGCAAAACGATTTTTATGAAAAAAGGAAAGATACGAGCACTCTCGAAGCGAGACTCGAACTCGGAGTCAGCGGCTTCAAATATTTAATTGACCAAGTTTGCGGTACTCTGGCCCGCCCAGCCGCTGGAGACCTCTTATAACCGCTGGCGGTCACAGTGATGGTGCTCGGTGAGTTGGCCGAGTCACGCGTCATGATAACAACTGCTACGTTAGCGTTGGACTACCTTGCAGCATGTAGCTTCTGCGAGTAAATTTTGCGCCACGTGTGAGAATATGATATAAACCAATAGGTCGTGCTGAAGAGGATGTTTTTAATCAGAATTTGGATCGGAGCACTCAAGAGCAAGTTATAGACAAAAATGCTTTTGTTGCCGACTTCCCCCAACTTGTCCCCTTTTTTACTATGTTGGCAGCGGTATTGTACAATACCCGCGCTAAGAAACGAGGGAGGCATCTGGCAAACTTAGCAAAAAAGCGTCCGATGCATGTAACTTTTTTGAATGATGACTTTGAATTCTGAAAACGTTACCATATTCATAGATCAAATTGCTACTTAAAGGCACAGTGGACACCTAAAAAAATTATTTTCAGATTTCATGCCTATCTTAGAGAGGGCCACTTTTTGATCACTATGGTATCTTTGAAATCGCCTAGACCAGGACTAACGAACGGAGATATGGCTCCTTAAAATGCCTGCATTTTGAGAGCAAAAAATTTGCGTGGACGAGTTTTTCTCAGGCCTGTATTTCATTCGCAATCATTCGCAATCGCTGCGAGAGCAAAACAGGATGAGGACATAGACCGGTAATGGACCTGAAGAACGTAGGCTCCGGTTAAAATTCATCCATCCATCCAGCCGATATCCGAGGTCGAAAATCCGGAAGCGGGGCCGGGCCTGTGGGCCTGTGGTGGTGAGCGAAGGAGGTCGGGCCTCTGTGGTGGTCAAAGCTATATCTCGCTTATTCGGAGTGAATTGAGATTTCGCACTAGGCACGTGTTATGCAGGAGGGGTCTGCTACACCAATCAAATAAAAATCACAATTCGTACCTGAATTGTACCTGAGGGTGCATCGTGCCTTTAATTACGTGACTTAGGCCAAAAGTCTCTAAAGTCGCTTAGTTTTTGCAATCGTTTTTCAAAACGTCGCGCAAGCGACGAAAGTGCGGCGAAACTTTGAGCGCATTTGTGCAGAAGTAATGGAGGAGCGATCTGTCAGATTTGTTTATCATCGAGGTGAGGTGGCCGAGGTGGAAGAATCTCAAGGTTTGTGTTGGTGTAAATCTCTGAATCTTTCATTAAACACGCTTGAGAACTTTTTCTGAAAAGTCGGAGTTTTGTTACGAAAACCCCGGACTCCTGAATGAAGGATTTCGAAAATTCAACCAACATAAACCTTGAGATTCTCGCACCTGCACTTACACCTATTTATGGAAAATGCATACAGACTGCTCTTCCATTGCTTGGCCTACAAATACTGCTCAAAGGATTTTGCCGCACTTCTGCCGAAGCGCGACGTTTTTCAAAACAATTGCAAGAACTATTTCCTGCAAGAACAAAGCGATTTTAGGAACTTTGGCTCAAAGGTCACATAATTAGAAGCGATTTGATCTGTGAATATGATAGCGTTTTCCAGGAATTCAAAACGTCTTCATTCAAAAAGTTCTCGGACATGGATTTCCGACGCCTTTGCCAAGTTTGCCAGATGCTCCCCCGTTTCCTACAAAAAACTTAGCGCGGGTACTGTACATGTACTTCTAATTCTCAAGGCATAATCTTTTTCAGGCGTATCATCAATCCCTGGATGGGAAGCCGCGACGCTGCTATGGTAGCTTTATTGTAAATAAAAAAGCTGAGCGGTTGTTTTTGAAAACTCAATGCTAGAAATGGAGAAACAACCGCAACGCTCTGATGATAGCAAGATAAAAGCGGCATCGCGGCTTCCTAGAGATAACGACACAAACCATACTTCTATTAGAGTTGCACTTCAGTCAGAGGGGAATTCTTCAATTTTTTTCAGTAATGTTTTACTACTCTCTCACAGTTATTTTTATAAAGAATTTTTTTATAAGATTTTTTTAAATTTGACATTAAACCTACAATGAGAAACTCGGAAAAATAACCATGGAACAATCAGCAACATATTTGGAGTTATATTGACTGGTCGATGTCTACAATCGTTAAAGGCTGTATTCTCGACAAAAATCCCCTGTCACATTTTTTGGAAAAAGGCAGTGATCTTCTACGACTGCGTTAAAAAAATCTGTGAAGAATTGACAATGATTATTGGATAGGGGAATTTTCCTTTTCGATAGTTCTTTTCACAACTTTGATAAACAATTACGGTTTTCTCAAGCCTGTCTTTTGCTTTATTGAAGAGAACACTTGCCTTTGGGGATCGGAACTCTCACCACTTATAACCCGTTTCACTTTTTTTCAGGAAATCACTACACAATTTCAACTCTGTTGATCAGGAGAAAAGGGAAGTTAACGTCGGCATGGATCCTGAAGAGACCTCGCGTTCACTGTTGAAGTTTGGCGCAAACTCGGTGCCATATGCTATAACATAAGGTGGACTGGTTCGCGCCAACCTTCAACGTGAACAAAAGTCACGATCAGCACCGATGTTATATCCCTACGACTGTCTTATCGCCAACCCTGCCTTTTGATGTCTTCCTCAATTTCCGAATCGGCTATACGGTGTTTTGTGAAGCCGATTCCTTATGAAATTTGCGTCATTGCGACATTGCTTCTCTCGGTGTTTTTTGTTGAGCAGCAGGGTGAGGTCACTGAAAATGAGTTTATCTGATTTGAGCGAACAAACCTGATCGTCTTCAGGAGCCGACCAGAGCCATTCTAAAGGCTCAATTTCCTAAATATTTGACGAGTACAAAGGCTCTCACACAAAAACCACATTTCGGGCTCACTGGGGCATTCACTACGCGCAGCTCTCCCTCCGGTACCCATAGCGGTACCTCAAAAAGAGTGTGCTCGTCATGAAAGTGTCATAAATAATTTCTTTAACCAGCAATTTAGGGATGAACTTCTACCAGAGAAATACTCTTAAATAGAGTTGTACTTTTGTCACAAGAAATACTGGATCGCTGCAGACTCTCAAATGGGCAGAGTTATGACCATACAGCCCGAAGAAAGCATGTTACGTTTTTTGCCCAACACAGCAATAATACGGGCACATATTGGTATGGCTTGCTACTTGACATTTTCACGGTTTCCTTTTGTTTTTTATCTGAAGGCGGCAGACACGCTCACAGATGATATCGATGTTAAGACATAAATCAAAGGTTTGGAGCCGGTAGTGATTATGGGGGAACTAATAAAACCAACGAAAATGTGGGAAAACAACAGTTGTTTTGTTATGGGATGAAAGTGGACGAGTTACACCGCAGCTTATGCCCGCGCGGTTGAAACAGCGGAGATTACCGAAAAAAACGGGTTGATATAGCGGAACCGGTAGACTCTTACATCGTGTAAAAAACGCTCAAGTCGTTGGAAGTTTCCTGAAAACTAGCCAAAGCGACAGTATTCGATGAAAATCTTGACAAGTTTAGATCTTTCGGGACACAATTTTCGAGGCCCTTGGGCGAAGTTGTCGTACATTTTTCTGACTTGATATTGCTGAAATTTAGTGGTTTTGACTCGTTTTTGACGCTTCCAACGGCGTGAGCGTTCTACTAGGGGCCACACGACCCCAGGAACGTATATATTTATCTCAACAACTCACGATATCACGCCCGGTGAACGTGGTGGAGATTTTTACAAAAGTGGAAACGGCAAAAGGACGTGGACAATTGGCCAGGGTGACAAAACCGGAAATTTCCGGAACATCTCGTGACGCCCCCAAAGTTATGTGAAGCACGATTCATCGGCCTCAGCACGACAATGGGACGCTTTGTGCAGATCATAAATGCTACAACACTGAGCATTCAGGAGCCTGAAAGAGTACTAGAATTTAGTAAACTAGCCTAACTTCACAACGAAAACCGACTGGATAATACTATACCACAATTTCAAAAATCAGCCCGAATTTCAGAGTTGCTTTCGAAGAGCGATTCCACGCTGCTGAGGGAGGACAAAAGCGATGTTTCGAGAAAAACTTTTGCCTCCTGTGGTTAATTGGGTCACAAACAGTTTCCAGGCCATAGTGACAGCACTTCCAAGACTGGAAATGTTGTTTGGAGGCCACACAACAATGAATCTCCACACAACTGACAGATACGATTCAGAGGTCAAATTATTACCACTGTGTATAATACTGAAATTGACAATCAGAGTGCAAAGATGAACCATGTGAGCAAGACTCTGGTAACCCTGACCCCTATCTACGAAAACCATGTGTAATTGACATAAACAGAGATCAAGAAAGGTAATGGTAAAACCTATCACTACGGGCATGCATACTAATGAAAATGGACAAAGATGGCAATTGCGCTGATATACGCCATCAAGTTAGATTCTGTTGCACAATAGACAATGCTTCAAAACCAGAAATAGAAAAACACCGAAATCTAGAAGTGACGAACCATTACGAGCGGCATCAGCTCTGATCTCCACTGCCAAACAGCCATATCCATTTTAATTGTTCCTTGTGGATTGTAGTTCTTCAATATAATCTTTCCACAGTGAAATCATCGATTTCTTTGATTCCCTCGCCAAACTCCACGGTTGGAAAAGCGGTAGGCGTTCGCTGTAGCTGAAAAACGAGAGTAAAACCCTCCTATTTATCAAAACCCAATTATTGAAAACTACCTGTGTTTTGAGCGCATCAATGTGGTTTACATAAACGTGGGCATCTCCCAGTGTGTGAAGACAAGATCTCCAGCCTGCGGAGAACTCCCATTATTTGACGACGTTTTGACTTTCGCAGTTATTTCTTGATTCTATCCTGTTACCACTTTTGTGATGATTGGTTAAATCGTCGTTTTCATACTCTCACACACTCGTACTTGTGTTCCTCGAAACGCCGTAATCTACGTTTGTCTTAGGGTAAATGTAAAGTGGTTTTGGGTGAAGCGTGAAAGACGCTTCACTCAAAGCTATACCTTTGAGCAATTCTGAATAAGCTTTGTCTCGGGATAAACGGCGGATCTTTTTGAGGCAACAAATTCTACTTTCCGAACCACAGCGGTCCGGTGGGACACAACTACGAGCGCATGAGTGAGTTTAAGCAACGCTTATCGCTCTGTTTCAGAGTGGATTCCAACAGAGAACTCAGAAAGCAAAGCAGAAAACAAAAGGTACATCGCAAAGAAGTTCAAAATTTTCACTTCAAATGTATGAATTCCACATTTTGGTGTTCTAGGGTTTCAATATTTGAAAGTTTTTAATTGTATATTTTTATACGACTGTCCCCAAACCAGCTGCAACATTTCTATTACGTTAACCAGACGTTCTAATGCTCTTCATAGATATGCAATAAGCCTAGTTCGGAGAGCTTATCACCCAAGATTCCCGAGATTCTCTACACACCGAGAGAGGTTGTCCCGTTTTGCGCCTTCGATACGTCACGCTACTCAATTCAAGTGAAGTGGTCCAGAGATTGAAATAGAGCCGCAGAAGACGAAGTTAACTCCTCCCTCGGTGTGTAAAGAGCCTAATCCCAAGATTGCCCACATTCTTCTCGACTGGAATACCGGTCAAGCTCGGTCGTCAGAACCGAAAGTGATTCGCAAGCTCCAGTACTTACCCCAAAAGTCAATCACCCAATATCCGCGAGGAAACTAATCCCTCAGTAGTTTTCAAAACTCTCATTCCACAGGAAAAAAATACCTTTAATCCACAGACGTGAGCGATCATATGAGTGAACAATCCATAACTGGCAATATTGAACGGAACTCCAAGGCCAAAAAAATAAGATAATGTCCAAATGGTGACCAATTTCACTTGTTGGAACCTTCCAAACTTTCTTCCTTCTCTCGTTCCTTTTTCATGTATTCACAAAGAAAAAAATCACCATGTCTCCACTCCTCTGATAAAGCTGACAACTCTCAATTCACCATCTTGTGCGAAGTACTGGCACAATGTGACATGGTGGGAGCGCCATGATTCTCAGGTCTCTGAAACCAAGATGCGTCGTCAGAGCGTTCGAAAGTAAATTGATTGACATCCAGGACCAAGCAGACCCAGTTGTTCCGGGCCTCGCCAGAGCCACGTTCTTGGTTTCCAATTTTTCTGAGAAATGTCGAGAATTTTCGAATTTCTTCCACTCGGGTCAAGCTTTTTTGGTGAGAAACCCTACACACGTCACCCTCTCAAATTTCCAATAGTTTTTGAGAAACATTAAAGCAGGCCTACCTTGTCCGGGGTCATGCAGGACTGAATAACGAGAATTTTAGTATGAAAATAAAATTTCTCGAGTTTCGAAAATTCAGTCGAAAAAATGGGGCTAGTGATTGGGTCGAGAAAATAGATAAAAATTCAATTTTTGAAATATGAACTCTCGAAAAACATATTAAAAAATAAAACCTATCGAAGGAATTTGAAATTTTTCACACCCTACAGGACGGATCGTACAGACATTTTCTGAAAACCTCAAATATGGGGGGGGCCGTAACTACGCTGAGATCCTTGCCAACGGACTAGTAAGCTCTGCCCTTGTCCCGCCTGGGGGTATTAATCGCTTCACCCAGATGAAATCACTCCTAATCATTAATTAATTACAAACACTCATTAATGACTTCAAAAGTTTTACGTTTTCAATTCAAGGTCTTCGTTAATAAATCAAATCCCTAATAACGGTCAATCACGCAAAGTCGCATTTTCACATTGGCGAAAACTGCCAACTTTACAGCAACCAGCAGACGGCCATTTGAACACGCAATTATAATTTCCAGTATTAAATCATGATAGCCATTCTACTTGAGGCGTCCGCTTGGCAGCTTGTTTCCATGGTCGGTAAACTAATGATGGGCTGCATAATAGACCAGAAATTCTCAGAAACTAACCCATTCTACTCAAATCGAGGAACAGAATCCTCGTGCTACTGAAAAGCTAATTCTGGTGAACAGACGCGCATTTGGTGAAGCACAACGCATTCCGAGGGTAATGCTGACCAACAACCACATCGACAAAGTCGAGGGCCGATGCCTGAAGCCTCAACTCTGCAGACCACTTGGGAAGAAAATTCAAAATACACGATGTTATGATTTTTCTGAGCATTCGCGCTGACCACTTGGATATATTCAGATCATTTCTTCTGAAATTAAATGGAAACTTTGAGAAAAAGATCATTTTAAACTTGGCTAGCAAACCATTTCCAAAACGAGTCATTGTTGACGAACTGATGACGAGAACTCTATGATTACTAGCATCAAAAATATGAATCTCTCCACCTGAACGCAGGGTTGAGCAGGCCGTTGTGCTGACTTTCGGCAGAGCTACGAAAAATAAACATCGAATTCTTATTTGGCACATCGAATAACCCAGGGCGACTACTACTACCTCATTTCAGCTTGCAAACTGTCTCCAGGAATTTAACGAGACCCTTCAAAATTTGGTTTTTTTTCAAAATTTTTACGACCCCCGCTGCGCCGGGTCACAACCTCGCTCAACCCTGGCTGAACATTAAGACCGAGGTGAACACGAGGTCTCCAGCGAGCTCACTCTTGGCGAGGGCTTGCCTTACATTTCCCGTCGGGCTTTTATAAAACCATGAGTTGATAGTTGTAGAATAGGACACAGCATTGATAATCCATTTTCAAATCCACTAAATGCCTCACAATCACAGATTCATAGGATATTTCAAAAAGTGCGGGTACACGATAACTTTGCGCGAATAAAGGGGTTCTGAATGCCAATTTTTCAGTATGTTGAAAAAACTGGCTCAGATTGAGCTGAAAACTTGTTGTTTTAGGGGTTGTTTTGGGTGCTGATCACGAATCTGAGGTTCATTTGTCAATTTTTAAAAAATTCCATCTGATTTGGTCTGAAGCTTTGAAATGGAAATTTCGCTCGCAAAACGCGCCAGTTTCGACGATTTCGAAGAACGCTACGATCAAACCGCCTCAAAACTTGTACATACTCAGGCAGCCGGGGGGTCCGATTCAACGATGGGCTTTCAATTCGACTACAAAGCGGTGTGGACGACTATACGGCCGCGTACTTTCCGTTTCGCCGCTTGGCCGACCTTTAGTCTTCGAAGTGAGAAGCACCTGCCGCAACATATAGGCGTTCCACTCGAAACCACGACCCGCTTTTGATTCGACTACGATGAGTTTGGAGGACTCAGAAAGCCGCCGAATTCAATGCGTGTTGAATATGCATTCCACTCGAGTGACCACACACGTTGAAAGGCTCTATCGCAGGAACGTGCTCCAAACAGTAGCACGTGTAGCAGAAATTTCACCAAAGGAGCATGTGCTGCAAAATTTAAACGCAGGAGCACGTGCTGCGAGGTAGTCTAACACTCTCGTAGCAGTACACCGACACGCGACGCGGCACCACACCCACATACGACTCGGCCAGTTCGCGAAGCACCGTCTGGGGCAGCCAGCGGCTGGACAAACCAAATACCACGAACTTGGGTCGTTGAACCAGCGACGCTGCCAACGTCTCAGTCCCGCCTCAGGAGTGCGTCGTACACTTTCCTTTTTGAAAAATCGATCTTGCCATAGAATTGAGTGTGTATAATCCACGCATTGAACATTGAATTTGTAGGGGTACGTGCTGTGATTTAGAGCGCAATAGGAGCACGTGATCTCATTGCAGCACGTTCCTAATTGTGCTCGAAACCGCCTTGTCTTCGAGTTGAGATGCACATTCGACACGCATTGGTGCAGCGGATGTCTGCGAGGACGAAGAAGAACCACGATACTTATGATTGAACACGTTAGTCGATCGCTCCACAGTTGATTGACGCGAATCAGCGGTACAGCAGTTATAAAAGGGGTTCATTTCCATAGAAAGCGCAGTGGCCCTTTCAGGGCCGCTCCTGGAAAGTGACTACGAACCACTTTCTGGACGATTTTGACCGCTCAGGAGTCTCCCCACGATACTCGGCAGAGAGCTTCCCCGCTGTCGACCGTGGCCAGGGTAATGCCCCTGTCGCGGACTGCTGTGGGGGTGACGGACCCTGCTGCGGGCTGTGACTTGGACCGTAACGCTTGTTGGGGAGACCTGCTCCTATCGAAGGGTGGGACCCCGCCCCAGCGCCACGATAGCTTCTATTATAGGTTGACGCATGCCACGCGGAAAACTCGGGGTGCGACAATAGTTTTGCCTGACGCTACGCCACGTAGTCTATCGAACAGGAAACACGATGCTCCTCGAAGACAGCACCTGCTGCAGCGAGAGTTCGCTTTCAACTCAACTGGGTATCCAATTAGAAATCCTATCGTGGCCGAGGTGGACCTCCCAGTATCCTGAAGTAAGGGTTATTCGGGCTATCTAACACGAATCCGCAACCCGTTTTCCTTTCGATGGAATACGGTAGGTTACGGCGGTTATACGGTAGCTCCGGTCAAAGTCTCGGATTTGACCCAAAATTTCACGGTGAGTGTTACTTGGGACGCTGGAGGGAGTATTTGAGATTCATTTTCCTTTTTTAGATTCCAAAGGTACGTAACGGCCAGTTAAAAGGCAATGTGCCTGCAGCCTTCCCTACAGTAATCATGAATATGGCCAAGGAATAGGCCCCGGATTAGGACTCTCGCGCCTAAATAACCCTCCGATGAAAGTTCGAGCCGAATCAAAGAAATTTTTCTGAAAACTCCGAAAATTGCCTGATGGGTCCTCATTGCAGAAACGATGAAGAAATGATATTTTTGGAACCCACAGCGTATGGGAATTTTGAGCACGGATCACATATGTACTGTCACAGATCTACAGCAACGGCAACATGGTTTTCCGAATCTCCATGGGAGGTTTAACGCAGTCCCTGGTTAGTAAGCGCACTGGCTTGAAATATTGATATACTAATTCCGGTCCGCATTTGCGTCTCGGCACGCTTTGCGGCCGCGCGTCGAATCGAAAGAGTTTCCAGCGCCGCAGCAGCCGATCTGTTGATACTAGGTGGGTTTAGAAACTGGAAGCGGAGCAAAATCGAAGAAAGCTGTATGAGAAAGCCATATCGAGTCGGCTTTGGCGCTGCAAACTCACGACTGACTCGAGCGCGTGCGACCGCAAAGCGTGTCGATACGCAATTACGGACCGGAATTTGACTTGAATAAGCACATTAAAAGGGATAGTATAGTGTCTCCACCCACCAGATGGATTCCAAGCGCTGAGAATTATTCGCCGACTATCTGGATTGGAACGGATTTGATGTATAACTATCAGCCCGTTGATCGACTCCTTTACCATCATAATTGGCTTCAGGGCCTTCGTACGTCGCTCCGAAATGACGCCCGCAAAATGTGTTGCTTTGCACTACGAGCGCATTTGTGAGAGACAAGTGGAAGCTTGAGCACAGACATGGTTCTTCTTTTCAAAACCCTATAAAGCCGCACTAAAATGAGAACGTCGTCCTACACGTGTTCGCTTAGTCAAAACATGTTACGGGTCAGGATAGCATCCATAAAAACATGAATGAGCTCTTCAAGTGCCGGATGATTTTCGATCCCTGTTTCAGCACATACTTGGGCGCTATTCATACTCCTCAGCTCCAGCGCGCAACGGGCGTACGTGGCGTTCTAGTAAAATGGTCTGACGATTTACCCGCGCGTGACAGCAGTCGCTTCGCCATGGCTCCGACAGCCGTAATGACTTTTCATCATTTTCAGTCTTATTCCATCATCACTTTCTGTCTGTAACATAATAATTATTCCCAGCACTATCTTCTGCTACCGTGAACGCATGTATAGGGAACTCCGTGCAGAATTAGCCGATCCACATAGCCAGCTCGCGTACCGCGCCGTCGATCGATACGGGCAAGTTCACTAGATGACGCAGCTTGAGCGAGCGTGTTGCGGGGAATCTTGCTATGACGCGCCCACGCACGGAGAGGACGATTCAGATTTTGCCTGCTCGACACAGTTGATTACTGGTCTCCGCAAGTGCGTGACGCGCGTATAGAGAACGCTCACACTCCAACCCCACGCGCGCGCATGACGCGTAGGCGTTGAGGACAATGAATAGCGCCTTACTCTGGGAGGTTTCGCCTACAGAAATTCTTCCATTCCGGCAGAACGTCTGAATAATTGACCGATGAGCAGGAATAATACCACCACACATAAAAATAACCTGGTATCTGCCTCAGAATTTAGTTCCCCTGCACCTCAATCCGCGCCTTTTCACCCATTTTCATTCATCAGAAAACTTATGAGCCCTTTACGCTGTTTAAGCCGACTCATAGAGCCCTTCATCGACTAAAGAGCGACATGGAATCGATCAAATGTTCGATTTGTTGATGTTTCCAAGCTTCATACCAATATTATTAATATATATATCTAATTGTTACCAGAACCATTCATATCCAATTATTCAAAAAAACATTTTAAAAAGTTTTACCCTTCAAGCATATGAAACATGAGAATATTGCTTCAACCCAACTTGTTCGAAAACTCGATAATTTAAAAATACAAAAAACTGAGTTATTCTGAACTTCGACTATTTAAAAAATTGGTGCCAGAAGTAAACTGGGAGCAGAGTTTGTCTATCTACCGTAAGCTCGACAAAAAAACCCATAGCCTGATTTACAAGTCGTGGAAATTCCGAGGAATAAACAGCACGACGCCCTGATGGACAACACACCTGGAATCCGTATACAGATTTAAGATCACCTTGTGCCCTGTCCGTGAAGCCAAGCGAGTCGAGGAACTCCCGGGAGCCGTTCGCATCCCAAATCTAGAACGCTACCGGTAGTTTTTAGATGGCACATCAAACAATATTCAACCACAAATTCATCTCCTGGCAGAAAGCTTGCCGATAACAAAACTCCCACATTGACGTTTCTTTCTGAGAGATGATTGCTGCTGTTAGTGTTGGCCAGGATGAACCACAGCAATTCCTCAACAATTCCTTTCCAAAAGACTCGCTTCGTCGTTAGTAGCGGTACAACTCCTGAATAAACGCATATTCAAAACCTGAGTCTAGAACAAGAAAACGAGGTTGGTCGCCAAATGTAAAAATGGGAGGGACTGAAAGTGACTAACCCTTAGAAGCGACAGCATTGAACGTTACCTTTATATATCAGCAAAATCGATGTCGGAAAAAAATTGGTGTACTTATCTCTCTTGGTTTTGCGAATACAGCGAATTTTCGACAACTTCTTTCAATTTTTACGTCCAACTTCTGTTTATTTGGTAGAGATTGACATCAAATCAATGGATCGGTTGCCTCGGGTTAATGCCAATTTATTGTGTTCCTCACGGTGTAAAACAATATTTGAGCGACTCCACAAGAATATTATACTGATTCATAAAAAGCCCGTGATTAACAGCTGATAACCCTTGTGTATCGCTAGGAACACAGCTTTCATGAGAAAAGTTCTAATTATGGTCTTGTTCGGTGTGGCTGGAGTAAAGAGAAACTCTGCCTCGAGTTTTATGTAAAGCGTCACCATATCTGCTGGTAATGTTTTCCACATCAATCGTCAATGTTTTCGGAATCTTCCAAATGGAGCCATACACAGGGAAGACAGCAGAAGTAAAATTATGTTGTAACCAGAGAAAAAACGAGAAACTAAGAACCTTCTATTCAATTTTCCTCTTAACGAAGCAGATGAAATTGGAAATTGAAATTAGTTGTACAAGTCGAAAAATGCAAATAGAATCGTGAAGACGACACTAGCAAACCAGAAACTGCACAGAGTATTCGAACCCCGCAAGTCGCGTTTCGTAGTCCGCTTCGCCACTCTCTCGACCATTTGCAGCTGATGCGCCTTTAACCGACGAAAAACGGGTTGGATTTAATGAGGAGCCCCAAAGGAACGGTCAAAGTTCTACGCAAAAAAACATATTTTTCGAAAACAAGCAAGATCAATGCACCAAATTTTTTGGCATCTGTTCTGGACATTGCAAACTGTAAAGCCGCGGAATTCTCACGGTTTCTACGGGTGCTGGTGCGGAGGTTAAGGGACAGCAAAAGAGCGCAGGACAGATGGAGAGAGCAGCATCGCGCCAGCCGCTCGCGCCACGGAAAGTGAAAATTGCAACTTTTTGAACAGGATACTTAAAGGTAAATAAATAGTTTAATCAGCTCTACTCACTTAGACCCAAACGTTCAGGCCTTGTTCAGTTTTTTGTCCTTTTAGGGACTGCCTGAGGCATTTAGCCGATTCTGAGCATAGGGTATTCGAACGTTCTTCCCCATCAGACGTATAAAATTGCATCAGAAAACTCCACTGTATGAGTGCGACCCTCCCGTGCCAGACCAACACCCGCAGAAAACAAAGGGAACGTAGCGTAACCCATCAACAAGACACAAGCGCAGCACGGAGCGATGCGCGATATAGATCAGACTATCGTAATGGAACCGTATGCCGGCTCGGTGTTGTCTGCCAAAAGCGTACAAGCCTCTCTAACACACCGGTCAACCATTCGTGGTTACGGTATCGTGGCGTCGCCCCGGAGTGTACAGAAGAGGTGTAAGGGGGCGGCGCACGTGACGGCTGTTATTCGATTAAGTTTCCGTATCGATTATTTCATGCGTATTTATTTCAAGAGAAAAGCGTACTATTTTCGTGAAAAGAAGCTACAATTCTTACATTCATAATGTATTCGTAGCTGTTGTCGTTCAGATAGGATAAAAACAGGCTGTTTTTGTGAGCACGTGAGCCTATTTCTGACAGCCTTCGTAGTAACAGTGCTTGCAGCTCTAGTCACAATTTTGTGGTTTCAAGCAGGATTCTTTGCTGGAGGTAACGCAGCATCGCGATGAATATTGTACGCTTAAGTTTAAAGCAGTACTTGCTTTTGGGGAAAACCTAATCTACGCCAGCCTAACTTTGAGCTTTCATGCATACGGCACTACTCCCAAGGCAGCAACAATACATCACGATTGAAAAAGTCGTCGAAATGTTCATTGTTGAGAACCAACTTTTCTATAACAACCCAAAATCATCATCAGAACTTGTTTCCCAGCCAATCATATGTAGAAATGTTTGAAAATCTCCCCGTTCCACTCTTCACCGACTGATACTTGAACTAAGCAGGTCTATTCTCCACGGAAACTTTCCGCAATGTGTGAAGGAGTTGAAAAGTGCCGGAACACTAACGAATCCAATGATAGCCGCGCGCGATCCATCACACCTCTGTACACTCCGCTGCAACACGCCACGTTACCGTAACCACGTAGCGTTGACCGGTGTGTTAGAGAGGCTTGTCAAAGCAGTAGACTGCGCGACAAATGCAGATGCACACGCAGAGAACACCGGTTCGACGAAACTTTCCGCATTGACAGCTGTAAACAGACCGTTTTCGTTTTCTCCAGTTTGGATATTTATTCGCTTGGTAAAAGTGATTCAAGTACGTATAGTATGTATCCTATCTCTAGGAAGCCGAGATGCCAACTAATATCTCGCTATCTTGAGAGCAGTTCGACTGTTTCTTCATTTCTACCACCCTGTTTTCTCGGAAACAACCGCTCGACTCTTATGATAAATCTATCACCAGCAGCGTCGCGTGCTCCCCCTCCCACTTGGGGATCTATAATATAATGCAGTTCATCAAAAGTGGCTATCTATCCCCTGTTTCGGAATGAAATTTATTTCGATCGCGTGCGTCTGCGCGCGTATACTGCATGTCTTCCACACACTTTCTCGCTGTCTCAATCCTCGCTCCGCACAGACGCGCGACAGAACAGAAGTAAGATTGGCTTCAAGGCAAATTATTGATACATACCAATGGGACGCGGTCGGTTGAGAATCTATACGCTTGAGACTAATTGCGGCACAGCCGTTCTCGCCCAATAGTTGGCAAATATGCCGCTATGAGTTTCATGCGAACTGATCTCCAACCGACTGCTTCTCGTTGATGTGTGGATAAGGGGATAAGGCGTGGCAGTGTATAGTGGAGTCCACCAAGAGTGTCTCATTTACTTATCAATAAGAAGCGGTGGACTGAGGATCAGCCAGCATGAATCCCATACCAGCACGCTCGATACCGATGGAGCGAGAGCAGTTGTGCTGCAACTGAGAACCATGTTCATTGATTTCCAATCGACCGCTTCTCATTGGTCAACATAAATGAGCCACTATTGATGAACTCCACTATAATCGATCCGTGGAAAGTGCTGCCCCCTCCCACTCAATTTAAAGAAGTTCGCCCACTATTCATGGATTTTATGGAGACCAATAGACCTGGGAGTCAGTCAGTGATTTTTTCTTTTACACAAATTAAAGGGCTTTCCAGAGCGGTGTCGCTGCGAGATTCTGCGGCGTTGCTCCCCAGCGAGGGAAGTGGACGTGACCTTTACTTGTCGCCGAATCATATTTCCAGCTCTACGTCTCTTTCCTCTTCGCCGCCGTTAGGCTCCGTCCATAGCAGACGACCAGCGGCGAAGCGTCAAGTCGCCGAAGCGTCGTGCGCAGCAGCGCTCAAACGCTGGCTCATGACGCTCGACGGCTGGCGCATGCAACGGTGTCCAAAGACGGCACGTGGTTAACGATGGTATTGCTAATGTTAGTGACAGCCGCCATTGACGCTTTATGCCTCCACCGTCAGCGACTGCAGTGGACCCTGGAAAGTCGCTGGGTAGTCAGATCAATAACGAATGTTAAAGATGCGAACCTCCCAACGCTCACTTGGCGCTAGGTGGTCTGCTACTGACGGAACCTCACTTCGATTGGGGTCTTTGTTTCACAGAATGGCTTTCAATATGGGGTTAATGGGCGAATGGTAACAAAAAGCCACATGAAAGACGAAAACACTGCGGCGGTACGGCAGCGACAAAATTGTTCGAAACCATTTCCATCGCGCGACGTCGCTGCCAGCTCACGGCGAAGCTCGCTCAGCTCGCGCACTCTAAAAACGCAAACCGTCTCCCGCGACGGCGGGTTTCGCTGCGACGCCGCTACAGAAAGGCCCTCTAGGCACTACAGCAGCCCCATCCGCTTTTTGCATTTTCAAAAAGTCATAGTATAAAACCTACAAATCTGTGGGTCAAAATCAAGAAATCTAGACCGGGTATAGACTCTATACCCGGACCCCGATTGCAAGATTTTTTCAGCATTCCAATTGATGCATACCACACTCATTTTCGGTCTTTAAGCCGCAAAAGTTCCCAAGTGGCTAGTAAACCTAACCTAATAACGGCCAGGAAGAGCTCAGAAAACTGATCTAGAGGTATTTATTAGTAAATTCGCACGGTCTGATCGAGACTCTGAAATGAGATCAAATCAATCATCATCCTGGTCGTTCTCATTGACTTATCTCAGACTAACTAACCGACCTGTGAATCTAGGTCGTTCTCATTTTTATAGGTCTCCTTCACTACAGCAGCCCGATCTGGAAAAAGTGTTTTCTACCCACCCATGGAGTCTGCGTCTCTCGCAATAATGTCGAGTTTTGGCCTATATCTTGAATCTAACTCAGATTTTTGCCTAAGGGAGGTTACTTCGGGAGCTGAAGCCAGAATTTTGCGCCCGTTTCTCCATTTTCAATAACCTATTATATTTACGAAAATCGAAAAAAAAACTTATAATCGGATGCTATTAGCGTTGTGACCAGAACAGCAGGAAGCCGAACTTACCATTCCTAAGACTATAGCGTGACTGCATTCCAAAGATGGATAAAGTGCCCGTGCCCGTCCACGATCGGCGCGAGGCTTTCCACATTCAAGAATCTCACTAATTTGATTCAAATAGTTTTTCTCGTCTCGGTTTTCCATGGCGCGAACGGCAAAGACTGCAATTTTAAGTTGTGAATCACATACATTAATCATCTCAAATTTGAAATATGTGATAGGTAAAACACCGAATAACCGATAACACAGGACAGCGAAAATTAATGTGGAAAGAAAATACACAGGAACGCATAGAACAGGAAGAAAACAAAAATAACGACAAATCTCTGAAAATTGCGCGACATAATCAAGTTTCCCGCGTATTATTTTCAAATCCAATCGAACTTGAGTGTGGCTTGCGGACACCATCATTTAATTAACGCGCAAGAGAGTTACAGTGTCAACAACAACAACCGTAGACGGTGACTTGGTAGAAGCCGTTTCCCAACGTCTACAAGAAACCACGGAAAGAAGATTTTGCTTCCAGCGCAGAATCAGACGATTATAAATTGCCACCGGCACAAAAATTCTCACGGTAACCAAAATTGATGGTACCCAATTGATAAGGCCCGGTCATAGTTGGATGAGCCGACGCCTCCAGCCCGGTCGATACACACAGAATGCATTGGAAATGGGATGCCACTTCACTCGGTGTATCCCCCGCACCCCCAACACCCCCAACACCCACCCGGTCGATACGTATGAACAACATGGTGAAAATTGAAGCTGAGAAAATCACTCGGTGTATCCCCGCGCCCCCACACCCCCGCACCCCCGCACCCCCGGTCGATACGTATGTTTTAAAATGATGGAGTGAGGTTGAGAAAATCACTCAATGTAATCCGACGCGGTCGATATCCCTTACAATACATGGATGAGAAAATCACCGGGTGGGCGGGTCGAAGATAAGGCTGTGCGTATCACTAGAAAGCTAACCTTACTGCTACCTCCTTTACTTCACCATACTCTCCGCATTACTACTCTGAACAGGTGCAATCCTGTTGGCCACATGTCATCGTCATATCTAGTTGGATACACCGAGTGATTTTCTCAACCTCACTCCATGTTTAAACATACGTATTGGAATTGGTGGGGGGTGTTGGGGGGGGTGCGGGGGGGGTGTTGGGGGTGCGGGGGGTGTTGGGGGTGGGGATACAGATGCTTAGCACCAACTATGACCGGGGCCTAAAGGGTAGGGTATAAAAAAGAAATTGAGAGCGGTTTGTTTTCATTCACACACCGTCATTCTCCGGAGGTGAGCAGCTTCGCTGAACACACTAGGGATTAGGGAATTTGGCCTCACCGGTGATGAAAGATAACACAATGTTGGGGCCTACTCATGGAAAATTTGGCAAGAAAAACTACTTCTCTACCTTGAGGTATTTTTGTGCCGGTGGCAAGTTATAATCCTGTCACAAGAATCGGTATGTTACTTAAAAACCTATTGGCACCCAACCTATATAGCGTCGGCATGGATCATTGAAGAGGCTTCGCGTTCACTGTCGAAGGTTGGCGCAAATTCGGTTACCATATGCTATATAGGTGCACCGAGTTTGGCCCAATCTTCAACAGTGAACCCAAAGTCTCTTCACGATCCACGCTGATGATACAAATTACGTATGAGCGCCCAGTCACTATATTGCACCCTTCGGTTTCACTTGTACGCAGATGATATTGAGATTCAGGGAAAAGGAGGAGGGATACTATGGGGATTTGGAGAAAGCGGGACAAGAGACGATGAGGACACGAGCAAAACGAAGCAATAAAATGCGTAACAGCAACATTTTGACTTCAAATAGTAAAATTCCAGAATCAGCCTTGTCTTCATGTATGATCTTGATATTAGTACTGAAAGTATTTGAACCAATGCTTCTCTTGCACTACAATTTTATTCAATCAAAGGTTTGGCCGAATTTCGTGGGTAGCAGCTGTATCTGATGAACTTTACGAAAATCTTCACCATTCGGATCATTTAAAGAAAGCGTTCTGATGAGAATAGTGCTTTAGTATTCACTGCTTCTGGGGTAGGTAAGTTCAGAAAGCAGAAGATAATAGCGAAAAATCTAAGACCCCAATTCTTGAAGCCAAACTCTGGAAACACCTCCAAAACACTCATTTCCAAACCGGTATGCCTATTTTTTGTGTTTTAATACAGTTCAAAATTTGGACAGTGTCTGATAAAAGCAATATTCAAGTTTTTGCCAGAAACGGAAAGGTCTGGGTTTCATAGCTTCTGCTATGTCGAAGAAACTTCTCAAAACGCGCATGTAAAGACCCCAGGGCACAGTTCAAGCTCGTGAGTGAAGCTGATATTATGAGAAACTGTGATGGCCAGCAACCCTGCCGAACGCGGAATGTCAACTCTTCACAATGGGTGAAAAATCGAGCACCCATTCCCTCCGCCCACAGTACGGTTTTCGGTCTCAATAGAGACGAGACGCGCGATGTGTTCTGATCAAATCTACGTTCATTCGCTGTATCGAATTAGCCTTGTAGTTTGGTCTGAACCGGCGAAAAGCTGCGAAAGGCGAGGAAAAACAGGCCCGAGGCAACTGGTCCACGAAATTTTCGCTGTTCATATTCTGAATTTTCCGGATGCCATAAGTCCATTCGTAATTTGTTCTAAGAGATTCTGGAGACACCATTGTTATCTGGCCCAATATTCTTCCCAAGATGGGCAAAAAAAAAACTGAAGAAAACGATTCTGAGGTTGGGCTGTGCCTCTGACGCGCTCGAAAGTCTAGAACAGTTTCTCTCGCTCCTGATCTTGAATTGTCCGCACCAGGGCTGTGCGTAACTGAATTTTGCGATTTCGTAAATCGTAAATCGTAATTTTCCAGATTCCTCGTATTCGAAAATCGTAATTCGTAACTGATAATGAATAATCACACGCACATGGCCTTAACACATCATTCGATATGGAAACACCTCATCACTAAGGGTGCCGTGTTATTTTCAAACCAAACTTCAAACCCTACCTTTGATGTGGTAACACCTCAGCACTTTAGTGATGAGGTGTTTTCTATCAAATGTAGGGACTTGAGGTTTGGCGGTTCCTGAGCAGTACTTGAAAAAATTTTCAGTGACATTGCATTGGGATAGAAACAACTCTACAGAACAGTAAAATTTTAAGCTTGACCAAAGTGCGGAACCTGTGCCACGTTTTGCCATTGATTATGAAGAAGCTATAAAGGATCATCGCTATATCAAACCCAGTTCGTTGAAAGCCAAGGAGAGCTGCTGTGATAGGAAAAAAATTCGATTTCGAGAGTTTCAGGCCATATCTGTCTAGTATACATTGGACCCGAATCAGCGGATATCGAATCATTTCCAAAAGCGATGGTCGCGGATTTCCGATTCATGCGAATGGATTCAAAATAAAAGCACTGCTATTCCGGTACTAATTGCTAGCACTCGGGATCCTTCTGAATACACTCGGATACCCATAACCATGGTTTTCAGAATGATTCGGATATCCGTTTTTCGATTCGGGTCCAATGTATACTGTCTGAGGAAAAGACACAGACTTTGTTTAAGGTGGCCCATATCAGAAGAAACAAACCCTCTACATTTGTGAAGCGTTACTCTTAACGACTTTTTCTCATAAACATATAGTAGGGCTGGTGGTGTGGAGACAGCGGTTTGAGAGGTGAAGGTGATTTGAGGATTCTGAAATGCAAAAAGGGTAAAGGTTTCTTTCGAGTCTCACATTTCGAAGATGATCGCCATATCTTTCTAGAGAAGGATACATACGAATAAGCAAAACAACGAAAAAATCACTCTTTATCCCACGAATGCACATAAGGCCAGCCGAATGAGACTTGTCCCGCACCCTTGATTGGCGTGTGTGTCGAGCGGCTATCGGAAAGAGCATTTTTGAACTTGTAAGTCGATTAGAAGGAGCATTAGGCGAACAATGAATAGTAGCCCAGATACCCGTTTGCAGCCGTGCCATGGAAAGACTCGTCCGAATAAATGCCCTCGCGAGGGACCGTAACACACACGCACGCCGATCGCCCGAGTGGACAGTCTCAGTCGGACAGACTTTACATAATCTACAAAATCAAAGACAAGCACTGTTTCGCGCCTTGGCAAACCATCTGTCTAACCCGCTCTACAAACTTTCCTGCTCTTATTTTCTTTTGCATTCAGAGAAATTTGCTTGAATTCTCAGTTTAAAACTTTATATAAACCTTCTGGAAAAGGTAGGTGACATTGCTGCCATAATTTTGCTGAAATGTTCCGAACCGAATTTTGAAACTACCGTTTTCCCTACCAAAGTTTAATTGCCTTTGAAGAATGAGAGTCTATCAAAGCGGAAACCCTTGAAACTCTCCGCGATCGCACATAGACTTTCCAGGTTGATAAAATAGTTTCCCATTCCTCAGCAGATTTCAATTCAGGAAATACCGGTTTTTATGGTAACTTTTGAACCAATCAAGATCAATGCGTGGTGAGGGCTTGTTTTGAACTTCACTTTAAAATCTGCCTTGAAAAGGTATATTGGGCTCCAACCTTTTTTGTGGTTCCATTAGACAGCCAGATCTTTGAAGAGCCCACCCCTGTATTTAATGCGTAGGGATTCTGTGCGCAGTGAAGAAAACCGCTTTTGCGGCCCACAGCTTAAAGGCAGGGTTCGTTGATAAAAACGACGTTTGAGCTCTCTTCTATGAGGAAATCGTGGAGCTTGGCCATCACAAAAGTAAAAAAGTGAAAAAACCCGGGAATTCGCCAGAAAAACGCTCAGAACCGAGTGTGACGGACTGAAGGTAATTACCAAAGTGTCAAACTTGGGCCCCTAATTAACGCGATTTTGGCATTGTTCCTTGCTTATCCGCCATTTTTGCTTTTAAAGTGATCAGTTGAGTTAGTCTTGAAATGTTCAGAAATTACTTTAGAAGCAAAACGAAAGTTGACAAAGGAGGCTTTTACACAAATCTCGATAATTGGGGGCGGGGAGGGACACCTAACCATAATTTGTTCCTGAGCGTTTTTCTCCGTTCTCACTTATTTTCACTTTTGTGATAGCTAGATCTACCATTCCATGGGGATAGCACAACAACCGATTTTATAGAGACCCACTGCCTTTAAGATAATGCGGTGCTGGGATGAAGATTAAATCGTGCCAGGGCACGGGAGTAAAAAACATGATTCTGTTCGTACTACGTGTTGCAACGCTTTACCAGGTTGTCTGCAACTGTGAACCTTATCTTCGCTAAGATGTAGATAGTAGATCCATCAATTTCTGCGCCTCTCGTTTTCATCGCATATGAGTCAAAAGCATTCCATGGAGATGAATGACTGTGGAGCTCGGCTAAACCGACTTGGCAATTTGTTTATGGAACAAAGAAAGGTTGGACCCCTATAATAAATTAGAGGCGGTCGGTGTGAAAAGCGGAGCAGTCGATCGTTAAGGGAATCTCATTATCAACAGCTATATTTCGCCATAAGCGACCTCTCTGCTATATCAACTGCGCCCTTACCAGAAGTGCCAGAGAAGAAAGTTTCAGTTGAAATTGGAAAAGAACAAGTAAATGCTGGAAATGCAAAAAAGTTGAATTCTAACCATGCTGTAGACAGCAACTTTATAATCTCTGAAAATTCTCGGCGCCGAGCTTCATCGAACAGGAATTGGAGAGAAGCCGCTTGACAGTTTCGGCTCTTGCTCTCAATCTCTGCTGTTGCTGTTCGAGGGCAAACTACGGGAGCGGACAACAACAACAACAGTGGCCCAGAAAGCAACAACAGTGGTTTCGGACAGCAACCGGGAAGTCGATTCGCAGATTGAGAGAACGAGCCGAACATGTCAGTGCGTCTAAAGGCCGAGAATCGCTGAGTTGTTCCCCCGTAAATCGTAAAAATCTACAAAAACGTCCGTAATTCGTTGAATCGTAAACCGTAATTCGTGATTACTGCACGCATAGCCCCTGGTCCGTACGCGCCCGCTTCAATTTCCATAACGGCGCTACCGATCCGAAGTAAGCAGCTGAAAAATCGTCTTGTACACAACTACAGATAAAATCGGAACACTGTGAACTCCACAGAACCAGGACTTTCTTACATGTTGGTTTCACAAGGTTTGCTGAGTTGAATACAAAACTTAGGTGTCAGGTAGGAACCGAACCCGCATTGCATCGCCTACCGGACGAAGAGTGTTACCATTACACTACCGACAGCTCTGCATTCCTCAGCTGTACACACGCACTTGAACTTTGTGTAGGGACAACTTTAGCTTAATCACCCGTTAACGCGGGCATGATCTGGTAAGCACAAATCGGCATTAAAACCAGTTAAGCTGAGGGCCTTTCGAAGACAAATTTTGATGCTTTTGATTATTTAAAGAGCAGTGTTCACGATAAAAAAATCGTTTTCGAGTTTCCACCAGGAAACGAAGGTTCTTCAGTGGAGAAAGAATCATGAAGAAACGCTGCGGAACATCCAAAATCAGCTGCTTCTTCTTGCTTGAAAGCCACATTTCAACGGTGGATGAGTTGCGCGGGCATGGGCCTGGAAGTAGACAGAGAGTGCGCGAATGCGCCCCAATGCTAAAAAACTCAGCCGCGCACATCTTAATGCTATTGTAGTGGCGGACCAGAGCTGTTCCTCCCGGAAAACTCTACCGCGAGCGAAAGGGCTAGCGCGAGCGGACTTGGGCTTCTTAATGGAGCTCTTTCGAGGGCTCGTTTTCGTTCAGTTCTTTCGACTCCGAGTGCTCCCAGAAAAGACCTTCGAGCTTTCGATTTCCGGCTTCAAAAACCGAGGACGAAATTTATGGACACCTTTTTTATGGCATGGTGTATAATCAAAAAAAGATTTCACAAAAGGTTGCTGAGTTGAATACAAAACTTAGGTGTCAGGCAGGAATCGAGCCCGCATTGCATCGCTTACCGGGCGAGAGTGTTCTCATTACACTACCGACGCACTTTCTTATGTTGATTATCAGTTTGCCTTCTTGAAGTCGTTTTTTGTTTTATTTTACTTCGATCGGTTGCGGTTGAGGAAAAGCGGGGGGTCACGAAGGCTCAGACGTTCGCTGTTGTCCACAAGGACACGAAATGAGATGTCACCTCACGCAATGCTCCTGTAGACATCCAAAGGGGCATGGATCGCCCCTCGAGAACTGCCCGTCACCCCTCTCGCTTGGTGCCGTAGACAACCTATCCGCGGGAACGCTTTTGCTGTAGACAACCCCCGCATCGGAGGAGGTCTCCATCCCCGATTCCGCGTTCACATCCTATCCAACATCCTGTAGACATGATATTACCATCCCAGTAAAAAGCATCAACAGCTTTTTTGACGTCACCATAAAGCTGGGACACCCAAAAATTAATTTTCAGATTTTATGCTTATCTTGGAAAGTCACACGCTGATCACAGTGGTATCTCCAAAATCCTCCAAGGCCCTCTTTGAACAGGTTATGGCTCTTCAAATATGCCTAGGTTTGGAGGGTGAAAATTTCATTAGACGAGTTTAATCTCAGGCTGTATTTCTCTGGTTTCATAATAGTTGCGCGAGAGCGAAGTCAGGATAAGGAGATAGCCCAACAATGGAGTGAAGAAGAACGACGGAGTGTGAAATTCATCCATCTATCGATCCGCTATCGAGTCAAGAAAATCTGTCAGAGGTCGGGCCTGTGGTGGTGAGCGAAGGGGGTCGGGCCTGTGGTGGTCCTTATATCTCACATTGGAGGAGTGAGATCGCATTCAGCGTGTTTATACAGGAGGGGTCTTCTACACAAATACATGAAATCTCTAATTCATATCTGAGGTGTACTGTGCCTTAAAGGCACAGGACACCCAAAAAAGTGGTGCAGATTTATGCTTATCTTGGAGAGAATACACGCTGTTAAAATCCTCCAAGACCATCTTTGAACAGAGTTATGGCTCTTCCATGCCTAGGTTTGGAGGGTGAAAAATTTCCGGACGAGTTGTCTCAGGCCTGTATTTCTCTTCGTTCATAATATTGAAGGCGAGTCAGGATAAGAATGGCCCAACAATGGAGTGAAGAACGACAATTGTGAAATTATCCATCTATCGATCCGCTATCGAGTCCGAAAATCTGTCGGGGTCGGGCCTGTGAGGTGGTGAGCGAGGGGTCGAGGGCCTGGGTTGGTCGCTTATATCTCATTTGGAGAGGCCAAGTCTCGCATTCAGCACGTGTTATAGGAGGGGTCTTCTACACAAATACATGAAAATCTAAATTCATCTGAGGTGTACTGTGCCTTTAGGGTAGCATACACACTCACAAAAGTGGTGTAGATAACAGCACTAAATAGGACCCTTTGGCTCCACTACCATGTCGTCTACGACGTTTAAAGCCCAAAAGCTATCAGGATGACAATATGCGACAATGTTTGAGCAATCTTGCCTTCCACGTCTGTATTTTCCACCCCGTTCGAGTACGAGAGTTAGAAATGAAACTTGAGAAAACATGTTGATAAGATAGAGTGATAGCACTATCTCATGGGAGACTCACAAGAGAAATAGCTTGACTTTGCTTAAATGTAACATGTCTGCATACCGATTCAACTCTCGTCCATTTTGAGAATGCCGCTCTACTTCAGCTGACTTTTTGAAATGGAGGATTACATATCCTTCAATTCCCCCGCTACTCGTAGTCATAATATCACAATCGTAGATGCGAAACGGTTGTTTTTGAAAAATCCAACCGCGAGAATGAAAGAAATCATTCTCAAAAACCGCCACCTCTTCTATGATACAGTGATATAGAAAAATGCGAAGCTTGGGGAAATGAAGGCTAAAGCGCTTTTCACAGTCTCAAGCCGGACGACGACGTGCGACACCGTTATAAGAGTGCCGCAGTGCGAGGGAAGCTGCGGTGAACTCAATCGTCAGTTCCGACTTATCAGTACAAAATGTAGAGCGAAACCAACACGTTTTGACCCGTCATAACTTGCTCCGACGTCGTGTCAAAGATTTCACCGCACTGCAGACGTCGGTCGGCCGATACCGCGGTTGCGGGCCTCACCGACGCCGCAGTCCTATCTTGTAACGTACAGTACGGCGTCGTCCGGCAGACTGTAGAAAGGCGCTTAAGTGAACATATAATCTGAGTGGACTGAACGCGATTGCGGAAATGAAACTGTACATGATGTTTTCAGGTGAATAAAGTTGTTTTTCTCTCGTGCATTCCTACTTGTGTACATGCTATCACTCTAACCTTATCACATGTTTTCTCAAGTTTCTTTTCTCATTCTGGGTACTCTGAATGGGTGGGGAAAAACACTTGCGTGGGAAGGCTTAAGATTGCTCAAAATTGCCAAAGTATGTCCTGTTTCCGAGTGTGATTTATTTCCGTTCCTCGTCGCGTGCGTCTGCGTGCGTACGCTGCGTCTCCCTTCTCCCCAGCCAATTTCTCGCTGTCTCTACCTTCGCTTCGCACAAGCGCGCAGAGATAACAGAGTAAATCTGGCCCGGAACCAGAGGATATTGTCATCCTAAGATGGTTTTTGGCGCTTCCAAACGTATTTGACGACATGGTAGGGGCCGTGCGGTCCCTATTTATGCTGTTATCTCGACCACGTTTGTGAGCGTGTATGCTGCCTTTAAACGGCGGTATGCCTTCTTTCGAAACTTGATGATGAGGCCCGATTTTCCTTATTTCAGTTCTAATCCTAAGCGGAACAGAGAAATTGGACCCCTTCTCAATCAAATTTTCTCAGAGAAAAACTAACATTGGCGTGGATCCTAATGAGACTTTTCTAAGACTTCCTCTTTGGAGGTTGAGGCTGGCGCAAACTCGGTGCACCTACAGTAATAGCATATGACACCGAGTTTCCGCCAACCTTCGAGAGTAAACGCAAGGTCTCATTAGGATCTATACCGATACGTTACATTATTTTAATAATGATGTCCTTATGCGGACGACACTCTACTGCTTCCAATTGAACTGCTATAAGTTATACAAACCATTCCAAATGTAAATGTACTTTTCTAGAGCCAGTTTCCGGATCGTACTAGAGGCCAAATATGCCCCTATCGCAGCTGTCTAGAATTCACCCTGGAAAACGTTATAGCAGTTTTTTCCGATTTTTGTACCTATTGTACCCTCGAAAAGCTCATTAATTTTATGAAAATCCGGAAACAGACCCCATAATCGTGTTCAAGGCCCGAAACAACCCCCAAAGGCAAAGTTTGGGTGAAAAGCGCATTCCCGAGGCTTATGTGCAAGACTGATAGCGTTTTCGATTTTGTATGGATTTTCAGGTTCAGCGTTCAATTATATCAAATTACGGGGTACAAGAGAAAGCGTTGCAATTTTTTTCCAGATTTGACTTTGAAAATTCAACCCTTGGGGGGTGATTTCAGTGTGTGCTGATCACTTAAATCTTGAGGGATTTATCTGCCCGGTTTTCCGTAAGTTCGACTGGAAATTCTTGTTCAAAGCTTCCCACCGACAAGAGAAAAATTTGACGGCAAAATCGACTTTCGACGATTTCTGGAACGTGACAAAAGGTGTGGCGCTCAAATCGTTCTTTGGGGTTTATTTAAAGTGCTCCAAAACGCGAGATCTGATGTCCAGTTTATATGGATTTTTGACAGCTTACGATAGATTACGTTGGGTATACTGACTATGGTTGTTATGTACACGAACAGGAAATTTTGAAAGAAGGGTTTTCGATATTTTTTCAGTTCGTTCGAAATTTCTTCGAACGTAATTTTTTCAAATTTGCCGTTCGTTCAAAACACTTCGTCGAACGATTTTTCAAGAAATTTAGTTCGTTCAAGAAATTTCGTCCGAACGAATTTTTTAAATTGCATTCGTTTGAAATCTTTTTTCGAAATTGTACAGCTATAGTATTACGGTAGTTCGATCAATGTCACAGATTTGTCTCAAAGTTTCTATGTGGGGGTTTTTGGGGTGCTGAATACGAGATTCCATGTCAATTTGTCTGTTTTCAAACTATTAAGTTCTTGCCTGCTTGAATAACATGTTACCTACCGTAACCCACAGTAAACCTATAAATTCCGACAAAGCGAGCCCCAGATTCACGTGTGTTCAACCTTGAGTACATGTTTATCCGCAGTATCCGAGAGAGAAAAATAAAAAAACACCTCAAAAATTCCATGGTGTGGTACCCTTACCTTGCCGCGAAGCTACTAACAAAGCGTTCATAACTTCTTTCCAGAGTGAGTCTAGGCAGGTACGATTATGCCGGAGTCACTCACATTTTCCGCTACTAGTAGCAAGAACATCTTCCCCAGATTATCGCCGTATTCAGTGCGCGCCGAATATGCATTCAACCTGAAGACAAGGCGGTTAGGAGCACAGTCAGAGAACGCTTAGCATGCTTAGGGAGCACGATGCTCTTATAGTATTTCAGATTACAGCCTGTGCCCCGACAAATAAAACTTTCACTGCGTGCATGATGCACATTCAACTTCGATGAAAAAGGATTTCCCAAAAATGGGAAAGAATGCGAAAAACTCTTGAGGAGGGACACAGATGCCGGCAGCCTCGATGGTTCCAATTTACACTGGTTTGCGGTGCTTTGCTTGCCCAGCCGCTGGAGACCTCGTCCAACCAACACCCCGCGGCCCCAGATGTTTGCATGTCCGGTGTGCCGGGCGCGTCGCGTGCCGATGTGCAGCTACGATAACGCTAGACTAGCTTGCAGCACGATCTGCTCCTGCGATTAAATTTTTGCAACGCACGTGCTCCTACGATAAAAATTTGCAGCACGCGGTGCTTTTTGGAGCAGGTGTCCCTGCAATACCGCACTTTTTCAATGGGAGTGGTCCTCAGGAGTTGGATACATTTATTCTGACACGCATTCGGCACCGCTCTATTTTGATGAGCTCTCGCAAGGTACTCCATTTCGCTGATTCCGGACTACGCTGAAAACGGCTTCCCTTGTTAACCAGAAAAATGTGATAGCGCTGGCTAACTACGCTTATTTTTTAAGTCTACAATTTTTCATCTCGCTACATTACCTTTCCCCGAGTATTGACAACGTGGATGGGAATCAGGGTAAATGAACACCCCCGAATGATCAGAGATTCCTGACAAACAACTAAAAATGACGCAAATGACACACATAAAGGGATGGAAAAAATCAAAATCTGCCTACGAAGGCAGTTGCTGAAAGCTCCGTAAACCACGGAAACCTCCGGATCCATCACGGGGAACGCCGCGAGGTGCATCTCGGCATGCCACCAACACCCCTTCCACGGGAAGACGTTATTAAAAAACGAATCACAGATCTCTTAGAATTAAAAAAGAGAAGAATTATCATAGAAGTATACAGAATCATCAAAAAATAAAACGAATTGCAAATCTCATATAACCGAAAATGAGAACGTGGACGGCACGATCTTCGTGATACATCGATTGATGGACGCTGCCACCGCCTCTCTCGCGAATGTTCTGTAGAACAGCCCATCGACCTGCGCAGCCGTAGACATCCCGAATTGACGTCCTGTGGACAACAACTCGGTCTGCGTCGATTTAAGGCACTCGGCGGGATTGCCGGTCGACGGGCTGTTTAACAGCCCGTCGCCCCCTGCTCAACAGCACACCGGGACGACCCTGCGTAGAGCTGCCTGTTTGCCAGCGGTGACTCGTTCTGGGCGGATCGACGTCCTGTAGACAACAGCGAACGTCTGAGAGCGAGTCTCTGAGGATGAAGGCCGTACAGGGCTAAATGGGTTCGTTTCAAGAGGTATTTCCGACCTTATTGTTGCAATGGGTCCCAGACCTTCCGATTTTTCGGAAAATTCAGAAGAATACTTTTACCGTAGACAGAGCCTTTGAAACTTCGGGAACGGCTTCGTGCTTCGAACCTCTCTTTCAACAGGCTTTCCTTTTGTCTTTTCTATCAGAAATTAGATAACCAATTCACAACCGTTTGACCCACCGGTGAGTCGCACGTTTCAAAATTCAATTTTTTTTCGTGAAAAGGATAATTTAATCTTTCTACATACGAGTTATACACTGACCTTTACTAGACTCGACTACAAACGTCGTGGTCTATCAGTAGTACACGTTAACATACTTTACCGTTTCCCGAAAACGCCCTAGGAGTATTTTCGAAGCTCTTGATAGATTCTTCTCTTCTCTTTTACTAGCTTTGAAGTCCCTAAGAGTAAAATATTCTCGTCCGAATCTTGTTCATTTGTTAGAAGACGTTGAAGCTCTGTTGACCATGTCCTGAATTCAAGTACCTGGTTTTCTTGCAAGGACCAATGTTAGACGCTGGATTTGCAGTACTGTTCAGACTTTATTGAAAGGTGTAATACGGGCATGAAAAATAAAAAGGAACACGCAAAGGCATGCCATTCAAGCCACCTACAGTCAGCATGGATCCTAGTGATCCCTATTGAAGGTGGGCGAACAACTCGTTGTCACATGCTTTAACATAGGCGCACCGAGTTCGCGCCAACTTCCAATGGGGGAGCGCAAAGTATCACTAGGATCCGTACCCACTGTAAACCCATTGGTTGGTTCTACTGTGACGCAATACTGAACGCGGTCCAAACGTGAAGTCACCCCAAATTAGGAGTTGCTGTGAATGGGTAAACGTAAGAAAATTAAAATGCACTAGTTCCCATTTTAGGATCAATCAAGGTTCAAAGTTTTCAACTTTTCAGTTTCTGTTCTTTAGAAGGACAACTCTTCCATTATGTGAAAGGGCTGATTCAAGCGAACTTCGCCCACACCACGGCTGTTTTTCGCCGTTCGTTCTTCCTTATTTTCCTTATTACTTCGTGACCGCTGACTTAAACCAGTAAAAAGTTTTTAGTGAGAGGTTCCTGAACTCTCACTAAAAATGATACGCAAGGGAGGGAACGTGTTTTGGCTCCATATATCAGCTTGGAAGTCGCAAATACTTCTTCAGAGTGCGATCGTCTTACCGCGTATGGAAACTTATATGCCAGGTTGTTCAATAAGTTTTGTCGTTCGATAAGAAAAACACAATTGCATGGTTCGAAATACACTTTAATATTCAGTATAATCTCCCAGAACATTAATACACTTGCTCCTCCAATCTGTGGATCCCATTCCTGAAGTGAGAATCCAGAAGATCTGCAAAATACGCTTCAACAGCCATTATGACCTCTTCATTTGATGAAAAACGCTTGCCACGCTTAAATTTTTTGAATTTAGGAAACAAATGGAAGTTGCTGGGGGCCAAGTCTGGTGAATACGGTGAATGCTCCAACAATTCCAACTTTAATACATGGATTTCAGCCATTGTCAAAATGCTCTGGTGACACGGTGCATTGTCCTAATGAAAAAGGATTTTTCTTCTGCAAACCAGGCCTTTTTGCACGATTTTTTTCCTTCAACTGGCCCAAAGGGTTGCAATAATATTCAGAATTAATTGTTATACCAGTTTGCAAATAATCCACAAACAAAATTCCTTTCGCACCCCAAAAAAACTGATGCCATAACCTTCTCGGGCGATTTCCGGACACGAACTCGTTTCGAAGCCGAACAACCAGGTTCACACCACTCTTCAACCTCTTGTTTTGATTCAGGATCATGGTGATAGACTGAAATCTCATCCATGGTGATGAATCAACGCATAAAATCCACCATATCCTTTTTGAAACGCTCCAAATGTTGCTGAGAAAGTCGCATTCAAATGTGTTTTTGTTCCATTGTTAGAGAATGCGGCACCCATTGTGCACACAGCTTTCTTTAACCCAAAATTTCACTTAAAATATGGCTCACACTGCCTCATGAGATGCGTAAAGTCTCTACTAAATCATTCTCAGTCAATCGACGATCTTCCAAAACCATAACCTGTATTTTGACTACGATTTCTGGTGTTGATGCGCTTTTTGGACGTCCTTACGTGGATTATCTTCAAGGCTTGTTACGACCACGTTTAAATTCAGCAACCCATCTTTCTCCTGTTCTAATTGAGGTGAACAATCATTATTGTGGTGAGCGCGAAGCGCTCACCAGATTTGGCTTTGATTCGCCATCGCGCAACCCCCTGATCTCAGTATCAGGGTCCAGAGTAAACGTAAGAAGACCGTTCTTTTTGCATTTAGTACACTTTAGGAGGCTGAATAACTGTTCAAAAACTGGTTCGGAACGGTTACCTCAGATTCGAGAAAATTGTCAAAACCACGTCATTTTGGTCAAAAAAAAAAGGGTTCATCTCGTTTTTTTTTCAGTTGGCGTTCAGGATCTTGTCCGAACACTTATCGTTGAGCTAGAAAGCTCATTTTTTGTCAGGAAGCTGGCTATGATTGCATCCAGCTCCTCTCAAATTTTGAAGCTGGTAGCTCAATTTTTGCGGAACTTCAAAATTGAGGGCCAAGAAAGGCAATAACATATAAACATGTTATTATAAACCATCCGAAGTTCACTCATTCGTAAAGATGAACTAATGAAAATAAACACCGTTACTTATAGGCTTTGCTCAGGATTGAACGCGCGCCCTGAAAACGGGCAACGTCAATCAATACGGCGGGATCTCGGAAGTACTTTTGGAACGCCGCACGGTGTGAATCAGAAGTGGGCCAGAACGCCGTAGAAAGTGTGATTGACCCAAATGAGTGTACGCAGAACGCCTCAGAAAGTGTGTGGGACCCAAATAACAGTGCACTGGCGCCGTAGAAAGTGTGCGGGACCCACGTGAGAGTGCGCAGAATGCCGTAGTAAGTGTGTGGGACCCAAATAACAGTGCGCCGGATGCCGTAGAAAGTGTGCGGGACCCAAATGAGAGTGCGCGGAACGCCCTAGAAAGCGTGTGGTACCCGAATGGGTGCGCGCAGAACGCCGTAGAAAGTGTGTGGAACCCAAATAACAGTGCGCCGGACGCCGTAGAAAGTGTGTGGGACCCAAATGAGAGTGCGCAGGACGCCGTAGAAAGTGTGTGGTACCCGAATGAGAGTGCGCAGAACGCCGTAGAAAGTGTGTGGGACCCAGATAACAGTACGCAGAACGCCGTAGAAAGTGTGTGGGACCCAAATAACAGTGCGCCGGACGCCGTAGAAAGTGTGCGGGACCAAAATGAGAGTGCGCAGGACGCCGTAGAAAGTGTGTGGGACCCAAATAACAGTGCGTCGGACGCCGTAGAAAGTGTGGGACCCAAATGAGTGTGCGCAGGACGTCGTAGAAAGTGTGCGGGACCCAAATGAGTGTGCGTAGGACGCCGTAGAAAGTGTGTGGGACCCAAATGGGTGCGCGCAGAACGCCGTAGAAAGTGTGTGGGACCCAAATAACAGTGCGCCGGACGCCGTAGAAACTGTGTGGGACCCAAATGAGAGTGCGCAGGACGCCGTAGAAAGTGTGTGGTACCCAAATGACAGTGCGCAGAACGCCGTAGAAAGTGTGTGGGACCCAAATAACGGTGCGCCGGACGCCGTAGAAAGTGTGCGGGACCCAAATGTGAGTGCGCTGGACGCCGTAGAAACTGTGTGGGACCCAAATGAAAGTGCGCAGGACGCCGTAGAAAGTGTGTGGGACCCAAATGAGAGTGCGCAGAACGCCGTAGAAAGTGTGGGACCCAAATAACAGTGCGCCGGACGCCGTAGAAAGTGTGCGGGACCCAAATGAGAGTGCGCAGGACGCCGTAGAAAGTGTGTGGGACCCAAATGAGAGTGCGCAGGACGCCGTAGAAAGTGTGTGGGACCCAAATAACAGTGCGCCGGACGCCTCAGAAAGTGTGTAGGACCCAAATAACGGTGCGCCGGACGCCGTAGAAAGTGTGCGGAATCCAAATGAGAGTGCGCAGGACGCCGTAGAAAGTGTGTGGGACCCAAATAACAGTGCGTTGCACGCCGTAGAAAGTGTGTGGGACCCAATTAAGAGTTCGCAGGACGCCGTAGAAATTGTGGGGGACCCAAACGGGTGTGCGCAGAACGTCGTAGAAAGTGTGTGGGACCCAAATAAGAGTGCGCAGGACGCCGTAGAAAGTGTGTGGGACCCAAATGACAGTGCGCCGGACGCCTCAGAAAGTGTGTGGGACCCAATTAGCAGTGCGTCGGACGCCGTGGAAAGTGTTCGGGACCTAAATGGGTGTGCGAAGAACGCCGTAGAAAGTGTGCAGGACATCACTGGGAGCGTGCAGCAAATAGAAGGGGGCACGGACATCAGTGGGTTTTGCTTTGAATTAACACCACCAGGCATAAACCATGTTAGAAAGGAAACCTTCAGGAAAAATAAATGAAAATCCTGAAAATTTAGGTTCCTGGCAAAAGTAAAGATTTGGCATGGTCATTTTTTCGAAAAATTAGAAATATGCTCAGTTAAAAATGGAAGGTAAAGAAAATGAAAAAGTGGTTTTGAAATATTCCTGAGAACGATTTGGCGTAGAATAACTTGATTTAGGGAAATGTAGTTAAATAGTTGAAAGTATGATATGGCAGTCGAGTTTGAACCAACTATTTAAAAGAGTTGTGCAAAAATGAGAGATCGCATTGTATAAGCTTATCCGTAGAACATATCAAAGCAAAATCACGCGTGATATGGCTAGCAGTAAACGCTCGTTTGGGAGCTGGAATGCCGCGATCTATTAAGTAAACTGAGATCAACTGTTTGTTCCATATCACGAGTGATATTTCTTTGATATGTTCTGCGGATAAGCTTATACAATGCGATCTCTCATTTTGCACAACTCCTATCAATAGTTGGTTCAAACTCGACTGCCAAATCATGCTTTCAACTATTTCATTACATTTCCCAAAGATCAAATTATTCTACGCCAAATCGTTCTCAGGAATATTCCAAAACTTCTTTCATTTTTCTTTACCTTCCTCTTTTAACTGAGTATCTTTCTAATTTTTCGAATAAAATGGCCATGCCAAATCTTTACTTTTGCCAGGAACCTAAACTTTCAGGAATACACTTTTTAACATTCGTTCGTGAATTTCTTTTGGTGCTACACCTTCCAAAAATAAGAATTTTATCCCTGCACGATATTCAATTTTTCCATTGGTGTGACACTAAATGGCGACACTAAATGGCTTGTAAATAAAGAAAGAATTGAGAGATTGAAATGAAACTCCACGTACGTTCATATGAGGAGTGTTCTAACAAAATAAAAAAAATTGGGCTAGTAACAACGCCCTCTCTTATCGATCGACAAAACTTATTGAACAACCTGGTGAGTTACTTGACTTAATCGGTTGGCTTTCGCCTGACGCGGTCATCCCGCATCTTCACCGAGGTGAGCCGTCCTAGTAATCAGCCGTGTCCATTTTTCACGGTCTTCAGCCACAATTTGAACACATTCGATCCAGCTGTCACTATTCCATTTCCTGCGAAACGAAACATCGCGCCTGAACTGTCTTTCGATGCCGAGTGACTTTAAATCCTCTTTAACCACATCCGTCCAGAACTTTCGCCTACGCCCAGGTGGCCGTTTCCACACAGGATTTTGAAGCATTTTTAAACCGTGTTGTACGAGACGATCCCGCGTACTTCTTAGTATATGCCCGAGCAGTCGAAGTCGACCTTTCCATTGCTGCTTGAGATGGCGTTAGGAGATGCTGGCACCTCCTGGTGTCAAGCGTTTATGTACTGCGTCGATTTCCTTGTAAAGGTCTTCGTTATGGCATACGCGCGGCCAGAAATATTCAAGCAAACGCCTAAAAAGCTTCCTCTCCGTGCAATCCAACCTTTCCATCTGCGCCTTCGGTGCTGCCCACGTCTCCGATCCGTAAATCATGATAGGGCGAATAGCGGATAGGTAGACGCGAAACTTGACTTCCTTCGCGATGATGGTAGACCACAAACACTTGGTTAGAGAATTAAATGCAGACGTAGCTTTCGCACATCGTTGTCGAATATCCGCTGCATAACTACCATAGTTCTTCAGCAAACAGCCCAAATAACAGAAATCGTCCACCAATTCGATACGTTGTCCGTCCACACAAACTCCCGTTGAAGGCGTCTGAGAGACCCACATCTGCTTGCATTTGTCGGGACGAAGACGAAGTCCATAGGCTGAGGCATACTTCGAAACGAGGTTCACAATCCTTTGCAGTTTTGCGTTGTTTTCAGCGAATAACACGTCGTCGGCGTACTCCAGGTCGACAAGAGAATGTCCTGATGGTGTTAGGATCACATCCGCAGGAAACTGTTCTGCAACCCTACGCATGATGTCATCAACGGCGAAATTGAAAAGAAAAGATCCTGCAACGGCTCCCTGCCTTACTCCTGTTTTCACCTCGAAAGCTGACGTAAATCCGACAGGTGTACGAACTGCTGCTGTTGTTCCTTTGTTCATGTCCTCGATTAACCGAACATACTTGTCCAGGACTCCATCTGCTCGCAGAGCATTGAGCAATCGATCACGATGAGGAGAGTCGAAGCGGCTTCATAGTCCAGAAAAGCAAGCTGCAATGGCTTCGAATGTCGGTGCCACGATTCAATTACTCTTCTCACGACGAACACTTGGTCGTTGGTCGATCTTCCAGGACGGAAACCGGCTTGCTCATCTCTGGTCGTTCTTTCACGATGTTTGCTAAGTCGCTCGAGAATGATACGTTCTAAAACCTTGTACATGACACGAAGTAGAGAGATTCCTCTGTAGTTCTTAGGATCCGTGACGGATAGCTTCTTGTGAAGAGGTACGATGATCGCATGTCTCCACGAATCGGGTATCCTTTCGCTCATCCATATGGCACGGATGGTGTTGGTCATTTCACGAATCCCAGACGGAGGAAGAGCTTTCAGCATTCCAGCAGTGATGTTGTCATCTCCACCTGCCTTTCCATTCTTCATTTTCCGGACACAATCCAAAACTTCAGATTCAGTCGGCGGTTCCTCACTGACATCGTAATGTGCTCTCTGAACATGCGGGAGCTCAGGTACTGATGGCGCTGGACGATTCAGTAATGAACTAAAGTAATCCTTCCATATTGGCAGCGTCGCATCACCAACTGCAACTCCATTGGTAGTGTTCAAGACAGGAGAACATCTCTTCATCTTCCCGCTATACTGTCACAGCAACGTGTAGGCTTTCCTCAGATTCTTCTCCCAAGCCTTCTCGAACTCCTTAGCTCTACACGTCCACTATCGTTCGCGGTCACTTTGAAGATGCCGACGCAACTTCCTCCTTAGACGCTTCTCCTTTACGAAGTTTCCTGCAGTTCGGAGAGCACATACTCTGTTGTAGGTAGATGTTGTTTCTTCTGAGACGTAGGCGAACTTCTTCTTCGGCTGTACAACCGGGAGTGCCTCTTTCGAAGCGTCCTGGATGCACTTGACAAAAGAATCCGCGTCGCAAAGTTTCTTCTTAGTCCGTACTCCGATGTGAATAGAAACGCGTGTCAAAAATTCCTTCCGCACTCTTCATCTCTGAGACTTGTCATGTCAATCCTCTGGAGAAGCTGAGCCCCTCGCTTCCTTTTATGGGTCCTCGCAGTGAAGTTCAACAGAACAGGACGGTGATCCGAATTGAATGCGACATCCCACACAGCTCTAGATCTTCGAATGTCCGATACTGGAATATCCCTCGTCAGGACATAGTCAAGCTGTAGTTTCAAGTTTGTCGTCTTCTGCTTACGCTGCTCTTCTGGAGAAAGCTGAGTTGGTCCATGCCATGTTAGGTGATGACGGCGATGATTCCTCTTGAATGTCGATGCAATAAGCAGACCACTGCGTTCACAAAGCTGACAAGGCGGTAGCCATTGTCCGATCTTTGCTCCACTGGGTAGAACCATTAACCGAGTACTTCGGATTCCTGATCAAGTACCATCTTCGCATTTGCGTCAATCCCCACGACAACAGCATGCTGACAAGGTATCCTGGCCAGCAACGTATTGAGTTCCTCATAAAACGCATCCTTCGAATTGTCTTCGGCGGTTTCAGTGGGCGCATGAGCACTCACTATCCACAGATTGAATCCTCTGTGATCCCGCAGTCGTACGAATGCATTCCGGCACGACGTTGAGCCGAACTCCTTGACCATACCATTGAAACCTTTCCTTACAGCTATTGCACAGCCTCCCTTTCTCCTATCGTCAGCGTTACCGCAGTAGATGGTGTACTTTCCGACGTTGATGACGGGTCTATCCTTGAGGCGAGTTTCCTGCAAGGCAGCAAACGGTGCATGGAAATAGCTCAGAAGTCTGGATAGCGCAGTTTTTGGATATCACTCGACAGCGATCGACAGTTCAGGGTGGCGAAACTGTGGCTTGTGACCAAAGACTCCATGAGCTTCCTAGGTACGGATCCTAAGGTGCTATGGACCAGAGGCCTTGGTGTGCCGGACGGCGACACCTTTATGCAATGTGCGGGATACTTTCGCGATATAGTTGGGCACGCTATATCGCTCGAACGTTCTTTGTGTACACTCAAACGTCTGTTGGGTTCAGTAGAAGCAGGGGCACCAACGAGAAGGTACCAACAGACTTGTATACACAACCCCAACAACCTGATACTTCAACATTTTGCTTTCGTCGTGCGATCGGGTCACTACACTTGCCAACACAATCGCCAAGGAAAGTGTAGAAATCACCAAATTCGGCGACTTTTTATGCATTTTGCAGGAATCATACTTCCAGCGACGCGACACAATGTTTACCATCAATATCGACCGAAAATCGATATGCACGCTATGCGCTGTCGCTGTAGAGGGAAGCAGGATCCCGGTACGTCATGACGCAGTTATCGCGCAAGCGATCGCAAAATTATACGGTCGCACTCTGAACGGGATATTAAAGGACAGTACACTCTCGAAAATTAATTCAAAGAATTTCGTGTGTGTGTAATATACCCTTCCTGTATAACACGTGCCGAATGCGATATATCAATTTCTCAATCACCACCACGGCAACGCACCTTTTTCATGCTTTCTGAACTCAATAGCCGCCACGTAGACCGGTGAAATTCATCCATGCCTTCTTTTGTCACTCCCTTGCCGGTCTGCTCCTCCATGTTGGTTCGCTCTCGTGGAGCTACTGTAAGTGAAGAGAAATACGGGTCTGAGACAGCTCGTCCACCGAATGTTCGCCTCCAAAATATGGGCACTTTTGAGGAGCCATCACTCTGTTTGTAGAGGACCTTGAGCTCTTTCAGAGGCACCACTCTGACCAGCTTCTGATTCTCTCCAAGATGAGCACAACATATGAAAATAATTTTTGGGTGTCCTGTGCCATTGAATTTGCTATCATAACTTCAGAAATCTCAACCGAACGTTATCAAAGACCTTCTTAACACCCGTCATAGTTGGCCTAGATGTTGTATCTAGGACGGTCGATGAGTATCTACATCAGGTTGTGGCTAGCGTAGGCCACCGGAAATCATGACGGTTAGGACGTGGACAACAAGATTGCAATAATTCATTCAAATACATACATACAGTTTACCGCAATGTTAAAAGGATATGGCGCGGTTACGGTGACACACTAAAACTACGGTGAAAGACGCCAGATTTCATTATCGATCGACAGCACAGCTGATTTTCTGAATAAGTTACGGTTTTTCTTTCTTTCCTTGTTTGTTTGGGCAATATTTTGTTTCTGACTGTTTAAATATTGCGAATAGGGCCTATTCTTAGTGCGGGAAATCAGCCGTTTGTTCGGGCTTAGAAGTGTTTTTGTTTTCAAAATTCTGTTTTGAAATCGAAAAAAAACGACAAGTTATTCTAGCACACTAAGAAAAGCCCCCATCCGTAATATTATAAAAGTCAGAAACAAAAATAGTGCCGGAACAACTCAAACAGGAGTGTGGCTGTGCGAAGGGGGTATCACCAGTTGCAACTACCCACGGATGAGTCCCCCGTGGTATCCCCCGGAAAACCCCAATGCCCTGGGTGATCCGAATCACTCCCGGATAACTCGCATCACTCCCGAATGACCTTAATCTACCCAGGGTGACCCTAATCTACCCAAAAGATCCAAATCCATCCGAGCGAGCTAAATTCACTCCGGGTGACCAGGATTCAAGTCTGATGACTCGAATTTACTGCGAATGATTCTTGTATCTCCAGTGACTCCTCAGAGTGAAAAACGCAGAATGGAATATTGCAATCACCGGAGAAACCGAATGGGCGCCAAACGGGGGGATCCATGCAGAGGTTAGTTTGCATTACCGAACACTACTGAACAACACAAAGAAGAATCAACACTACACTATTTATTCACTGATCTCCAATAAGCAACAACGTTACCTCCATAATTGATGTCAGGCAGGAATGCCAATAACCGATCCAATACAAAAATGAATAATGACTACCGGTTGCGAGCACTCGTTATCAACAGAGTATCTAACAAGAGACAACATACTTTGGTGGCATATCGCGTAGTATATTCCACGTTCGACTTTCCATAAATCTCGACATGGTAGTATCTCGTAGTTGTAATCTTGAGCAGTAGATCGAGAGTTATCAGCTTTATTCGGCTAACGTTTCGGCAATCACGCCTTCTTCACAGCCTGGAAGCCAAAGATACATAAGGAAACTAGCCGTCCAAGCACCATTTCAGAACAAAAGGACTAATTTTACAGAAAACTCACAAAAGCGACACCGTATGGCAATTTGAAATAGCTAACCTTTACTGTGCAGACTGAAGCCTGCCAGACACCCTCAGATGGTCTTAGATGGCGGGTGAATGAGTGGGACCATATCGGGCCACTCACCTCATTAGTCTTCAGAAGACTGATCAAGCTCATAAGCAGATCAGAACCCACAAAGATCATCAAAGGGGGCTAGTTCTCGGGTGATCGCCACACATTCGTCCTTTCTGTTGATCTTTGTGTTTTTGGAATTTATCCAAAACGCCTCTAGGGTCCCGCGTGCGGCAATCTCTGATTCGCGCGCAAGTATCGCATCCGCAATAACGAAACAGCTGTTTCCATGGACCCGCACCCGGTGTTCTTCCAAAGGAGTGGACACCTTGGACTTTCTCATGCCATCCACGTGTTCCTTAACCCTAACGCAAAGAGCCCTGCCTGTTTCTCCTACATATTCCTCTCTGCATATCTGGCAAGAGATAAGGTAGACCACCCAAGTGCTAGCACAATCCCCTTCCCTTCCGTATGGGCAAATCACACATGACGGCGTTATGCAGGCCCGGTCATACAGACGGTTTCGAACCAATTGTACCTTAAGGTTGTGAGGAGAGATCTCATTTAGCCTCACTACGTCCTGGAGGTCTGCCTTACGTATACAGGAGCGTATTGCGGCGCTTAGCTCTCCGGAAATGAAGGGCAGAGAAAACCCTATTTCTGACCTGTTCTGGTCAGCGCTGATCGCTCTGGGTGGTCTTCGCCTGAAATTGGCCGGTCCTTTGACAGGTCTACCGTTTTGCTGAGCTATGCGCTGAGCTAATCCTATTGAGGCCGTCTTCTGCGTGCTGTCAGATGAAACTGCGATAGCTGTACGAAACGTGTTTTTTACAGTGGCTTTTTTGGTTGTAGTGGGATGCGCAGAACTGTAATGGGCAATAATATTTTTACTTGTAGGTTTGCGGAGCCACCTAGTTTTGTATGACACTCCGGAAACTTTGACCTGGGCATTCAAAAACGGATGCCACCCAGCAGCCGATGGTTTTTCCCGTGTAAATTGAATGTGTTCCTATTGCTGGTTCAAGAGATCAAAACAGGTGTCCATCTCGGTTTGAGTGGCGCACAGAATAAAGCAATCGTCAATATAACGGCAGTAAACGACTGGATGGCGATCTAAAACTGGCAATTTTACTTTAGACATAAATGTGACTGTCAAGACAGGAGCCAAACGCTGTCCCATTGCCAGTCCCCTAACTTGTTTGAAATAGTCCTCAGACCACCTGAAAACATTGCATTTTAAACATTCGCTGAGCAGCGCCATTATTTGAGATATTAAAAGAGTGTGAAAATTTATGTTTGCCTGCTGTTCCGTAAGGATTTCGAAGACCGCCTGCAAAGCGCAATCATTTGACTCATTGGTGTACAATGACTTGACATCAAAAGACTCCATAACGAAACCCTCCTCTAATCTACCGTCAGCTAGTTTTTGGAGGAATTGCCTATGATGGGTCTTATTTTGAAAATTGATGGATCAGCTGCGGCGTCAATGTTATCTGCGGTCAACTTGTGTGTTTTTATGAGCGTATATAGAACATGACAAACGGGTAGGTCATTCTTAGGGCGAACAGCTGTGCTCCTAGGCAAATTGACAGCATTGAGTACTTCGCTCCACATCCTATTAAGGCGACGATATTGCCTGCCAAACTCCTCAGGGCTAGAAGGGGCATATAGATTGCGATCTTGAAGGTGCAAACGAGTTATGGCCCGGTCCATTTCTTGCGCAACAAATTCTCCGCCCTTGTCACTGACATTGATTTTTATGGTGCCATCTTTTACAAGGTCTCGTATCTCCGGTAGTCCATGTTTTTGTGCCGCTCTTTTTGTGCCAACTCGGTCCACTCCTTTGGGAGAATACCTGGTGCGGGTCCATGGAAACAGCTGTTTTGATATTGCGGTTACGATACTTGCGCGCGATTCAGAGATTGCCGCACGCAGGACCCTAGAGGCGTTTTGGATAAATTCCAAAAACCCAAAGATCAACAGAAAGGACGAATGTGTGGCGATCACCCGAGAACTAGCCCCCTTTGTTGACCTTTGTGGGTTTTGATCTGCTTATGAGCTTGATCAGCTTTCTGAAGGCTAATGAGGTGAGTGGTCCGATATGGTCCCACTCATTCACCCGCCATCTAAGACCATCTGAGGGTGTCTGGCAGGCTTCAGTCTGCACACTAAGGGTTAGCTATTTCAAATTGCCATACGGTGTCGCTTCTGTGAGTTTTCTGCAAAATTAGTCCTTTTGTTTTGAAATGGTGCTTGGACGGCTAGTTTCCTTATGTATCTTTGGCTTCCAGGCTCTGAAGAAGGCGTGATTGCCGACACGTTTGCCGAATAAAGCTGAAAATTCTCGGTCTACTGCTCACGAATACAACTACGAGAAACACACTTTGGTATTGAGAACGCAACGAACAACACCACCGGCAGTAGACACACCCTAACTAGCAGGAACTAGATTCAAGAAAACAATACATAACGACAATAGACAACAGGAAGTGGGTTCAACCAGAAAATAGCACTTTGAATGATTTGAATCAAGACGGTAGCAACTAACAGCGTTGAGTCCAATACCATCGATGGAGAAATCACGACTGGAGCTCCTGAGCATCTTTGCTGTTTGCATCCGCCACGCCTACGCGGCTACCGTCCAATCGCGGCCTCTTCGCTTTATGCTGTAAAATGTTTTTTTTTCAATGTAGAACAATCATAAGCACATTCATGCCGGAAATTGAAACTTACGTCTAACGAAATCCAATGAAACTGGCCATTTTTCACCGCGTGCGAGTATGATCGCACTTCGAGTCTGAAAGTGTGTACCTTATTCTCGGAGTTAAGCTAGAACTAGAAAAGGGTGAAGTACGCACCGAAAATCTGAAAAGTCGTTCCATGATAGTAAAGACTCACAAAGCTTTTTGCAGTATGCAGCAGGGCTAACAGTGTAACGGGTGACGGTTGACTTACCTGTCTTATGTCCGTCTTCCTTTGGCTGTCCGCCAGGTGGGTTGTCTTCTTTCGGCTATTGCCGGTTTGAGGTCTTCTTTCTGGTTTCTAGGCTGATTACTATAAGATTAACTGCTAAGTGAATATCAGAAATAACCACAAATAAAACATGACATTTATTACGTCAGGTGCACCTTTGTGGACATTCCCGGCGCCAATTCTTACCGTTCTCGTATCTGTCGATGATCTTCAGGAGCTCCTCCATTTCTTCCTTCAATGCGCCCAGCGACTCATGGGGCTTGTCATCTATACAATAGGAGCATCGAGCTGGGTGGCAACGTTCAGCACAGTCGTATTCCAGACAGCGTCGGCAAAAGATTATCGCGCGCGCGATATCCCTACGTTTCTTTACCGAGGGACGTGCAGGAGACGCGTCCGACGTGTGTTTACCGCGATTTTTGCAAAAGCGGCTGAGTAAGGTTCGTGTCCCGGATGTTTAGAAAGTGCTTTCCGAGTTGCCGTATCTCCTGCTTCTGTAGGTTTTAAAACCGTTCAGCTTCGATCGGGCCTCCACGATCCTTAAAGGCATCGTACGCGCAGAAAACCGTATATTATTTCTCCGTATTTTGTGTAGCTTGGCCTCTCTAGTAAACGAAAATGTCGAAGGAGCCCATGAAAAACCTTCATTTGTGAAGAAAAGTCAATCGGAACACTTTGTAAATATGAATTTGAATTTCGCGCCAAAATGGTTTTGAAGTTTTTCTGCGTTTGGAGATCTCGCCACTGTCATTTTCGAAGTTTTTTTTCATGCGGGGCTTGAGCCGTAATTCTTTTTCATGTTGTCTTACGGTCGCACCGACATTCTAGGAAAAAGTGTTAGATGACTGGTGAGAATTGGTGGCGGATCTTCATCTTTGACGCCTTCCAACCTAATTGCCCAACGTTTTTGTCGCGCCAAAGTTTATCAGTGTGGTCAAACGGGCTCAATCATGAAATTGAGCCTGAAAAATGAAAATTGATTTTCAGCGCGAACGATGCCTATAAAGGAGTACGCTCTGTCTGTGCTTGCCTCCTTGGTGGTTTTCTCCTTACATAGGTTACAGGCTATAAAGCGGCGAAATTCACGAGGTTCCTACGCGTGCTGGCGCGGAGCGGAGGTTAAAGACAGTGAGAGAGCGGATGGCAGACTGAGTCTGAGGCATCGCCGCGCCTCGAAAGATGTGAATTACGACGTTTTATAGAGGGTACAATCTTCCATTTTTGCGGCCTGTTCAGTCACCTCCTTATAATCTTCAAGCAGCACGAGCATATCATCTGGCTGAGGCGTTTCGTTGTGTTTTGACTTCGTCGGGACTCGATGGAATTCTTCTGGAACTCGAAGGAACAGAAATTCAGTCATCCAAATAAAAAACAATTTTCGATATTTTTTCCCATTTGTTTTGAAGTCTGAGCGCCTCCCTTCATCTCCGACTAAAATAGCATTTATCAACCGCCTGATTTTAGCCGGTTTCATTAATAAATGTCCATGCCATTGGGTGCTGTGTATAAAGAGGTGAAGAGATGACGTTTAGGCCAAAACTTGAGCAAAGACACAGAGTAAGCTAATTCTTCTATCTGTCACCAAATGAGCTTTTCAGACGAAATCAGCAATTGAATAGTCTAAAATATGGCAGAAATAGCATCTGAAACTAGAAAGTGTGGAACACTTTCCACAATTCCCAACTTGTTACTATTTTTCCACTTTTTCGCTACCCTGTACCGACTCTAACGTTCCGGCCTGAACATCCCACACCCTGTATGAAGAGCCCAATAGACACACAAAGCCTTCACACCACAAGAAGAGAACAAAAAGGAATATAAACAGGAGCTAAAAGAATCGGAAATGTCGAAGGAAAGTTAGAAATGGAATGAAATCAGAATCTTCATGAAAAGAAATTGCGAAATCCATTCAATGAATTCAAAATCCGGGAAATTAGGCGGGTTTTTCTACGTCTCATGTCTGCGCGTGCACCACGTGCATTTTAATTCACGCCTTCGATGGTCCCTGGGTGATCGAAAACGGACTCCGGCTAGAAAATCGTCGACAGAATCACCCTGGCTGCATTCGCTTCGGCGAAAAAAAGGCAAAAATCGCCCGGGTGGTCCGACATTCTTGTCTGAGAAACAAGAAAAAAGAAAAACCGTTATTCACTCAGAAAATCAGCTGTGCTGTCGACCGATAATGAAATCTGACGTCTTCCACCGTAGTTTTAAAGGGGTCCGCAGAGTTGATGTCGCGGCGTTGCTTTCAGCGACGAACAGCACTGGGTGATGCAATATCGATCCCTTTCGGCGACAAGGGCGACCAGGGGGCACCGCAGAGTGTATTGACGCCGCGACGGCCCTACGTGACTGCCAGCGAGGGGAAACCTACGCCGCGACGATATTGTTTTGAAACATTTTTGTCGCTGCGTCAAGGCTGACGCTCGGCGACCACTCGCCGGTCGCTGAAACTCTGCAGACACCTTTACTATGAGACCGCAACCCCACCATGTCCCTTTAACATTTCGGTAAACTGCATCTATAGTGAAGAAGTGGGGTTAGCATTGTTGACATACGAACTGCCCCTTTGGCCAAAAGCACACTTCCCGCGACGGGCGAGGCGACATAGTGTTTGCTATATAAATCGACCAAAAATTGATATTGTTGGTATGCACTGTCGCTGTCGCGAGAAGTATGCACTAGGCCTTTGTCGGCTCAAATACAACGACCTACGGCCGGCTCAGAACGAATTAACACGACCACATCCGGTTTTACTACAAATAAAACAGAACTCTGAATATCCTCGGATACTATCGAGGTTTTTCTGACTGTCCTGCTGAGGTTTTTTTCTCAATCTTTTTCTCCAAGCACAACCTTGCCTATGCCCATCTCGTGAAGTTTTTTACTCTAGCACCGGGTATCGCGTACGTCTAGCCCTACCTAAATCACTTGAAGCGCAGTTACACCTGGACTACGAGTGACTTCATAAGGTCTAGGAGATTCTGCAATCTACAGGTAAATTTCGCCTGTTGTGTGTGTTGTTTCAAGAGAGCGGAGAGGGAGGCAGAAGGAGGAGAGTGCACGCGCGACCCCCCTTCGTCCGTATTTCCTTCCGCTCTCTTGCTCCACCTTGCCCTGCACAAGCGTGCAAAGGTATACTGTGTTTATCTTGAATTGCACAATACACGGTCCGCCAATGGTCCCCTAATTGGCCCGTTAGTACCGTAGTGTACGTCCACGACGCGTTCTCGGCGGACACGGGTGGCACGGTGGGTGGCCGAGTGACGGCATTGACGAATCGATTGCTCTGCACACCGGGTGCACACCCGGGTCTGCCGAGAACGCGTCGTGGACGTACACCACGGTACTAGCGTTCCAATTAGAGGACTATTGGCGGACCGTGTTTAGTGCAATTTAGGATAAACAGAGTATACCAATGGAGTTTAGCTGTTCGCGGAGTGAACATTGACCGGTCCGCAGACTCAAACAAATGATTAAACAAATTGAAAAGAATTATGAACGTTACAAGTTTTTGCAGCTACTCACATAGTGAAACAATTAAACTCATACTTTTTTTCAACTGAAAACTGGTATACAAGGAACAAATGGATGCAAAACAAGTTAAAATATAAAGGCAACTATCACAAGATATTCTAAATTTCGTAACTAATCTTGATTAAGAGTCCATAAAAAATACTAGATATTTCTTGATTAAAGGCAGTGGTCATGATGAAAAACGTTATCGAAAAAAGGTCAAAAATCAGCTTAGATAAAAAACAGCTGAAAAACTATGAAGGTAGCGCGGTGTAAAACGGACTAGAATTAGAGTTTCTAGGACTCAAAGATACCAGTTCGTGCACACGTGCACAGAAAGATCACAGTCTCATGCCAAGCAATCGAATATCATCGACACTCAGAGAAAGAAATAAATCAAATTTACCTAATAAAAACAGTTGAGCAATGAAAGAAAGCACTCCAGTCAGTTTTTGACTAGATGTGTACATAAATCCGAAGGTTCATTGATTGAAATTCAATTTCAAGCCAGCTGATGTTCTTGATATAACGAGTCCACACCACATCATCGGCAGGTCATTGATGCCGATGATTTGGGGTGGACTCGTCCACCATCAAAAGACAAGGAAGTTCAGGCTTCAAATTTGGCCCAAAATAGTGGATTTTTCGCGATTTTTTTTATAGGTTCTACTACTCGAGACCCAAATAAGGGTTTAGAGAGAAAAAGACGACAAGCTTATTTAATCGCAGCCACTGTCTCTAATCAAGCCAGCTCACAAAAAAACTTGCAAAATTCTTTGAGTATATCTATATCGTCGAAACTACATTAACAATCCATGTGTATTCTTAGTGCATAGCTCTAACGCTTGAGCCTCACGTATCCGTCCACGAAGCGACCGATCAGGAGTTACTCTTCATGAGCCGGTAGGTAACAAGCTCGTTCTCGTTGAGAATGACCAAATCGCCTTGCGGCGTCACATTCATACTTCGCATTGGCCTCGTCTCGTTGAGCATCGTCTTCCTCATATTCACATCATAGATCAGAATGTTGACTCCGTCGGCGAGCACCATTAGATCATCTTCAACGATACAACGATAAACAGCTGCAATGGACAGCGAATCGATGAATGAACCATCATTGGCAATCAGTGTCGTAGAATCATCGTCGCCACACAGGGCGATAAATGGTGTGAGATAAAGTATGGAACGTATGGCTTGCGGTTCGCTGGCCACCATCTTCAATCGCAAATCCGGCATCAAAACAATCCATAGACCACCCGTCTCACTGGCTACGCAGATTTCAGCACCGCATCTGAAAAAGAAAGTTTTCTCGCAGAGTAACATGATAACTGGAGGATAAAATTATGTGAGACTGAGTTCAGAGCGTCTTATTCGGCCACTCAAGGTTTGAGTTCAGTAACGCTTGAAGTTTGAGACATTTGGTAGATTTTTCAACTCTGAGACAACATGAGGAGGTCAAGAATGAACTATATTTCATGTCGAGGACTCTAGAGTTTGGAGCGAAAACGGCATGTCTGTAATGTCTCTATTCTCGACCGCTATACTATCTGAATCGTTTGAATAGGCATGGCAGGTGGGATTCGCTTGTTATCTTACGGTGTACAACAACTTATCATTCCAGAGCAGAGATATGTGGAAGTTTTTGTGCCTGAAATCAGAAACTCTAGTTCGGCGAAAAAATCTCCCGAGGCGTTTGATAACACAGATTATCGTATGACCAGACATTATTCACAGAGATAAATCACCAAATCCCTTTATCCGCAACGTTTCGGGTCATAGACCCTTCATCAGGCGACTGTAATATATAACATCACATCAAATCATTTTCAGCAAAGAAGAGAGAATAAGAATTCAGAAACGCACGCGTGGGTGGGGCGATATCCTTAGAGCCACGACGAGGACTAAGCTCAGACGCAAGTTGGAGGAGTTGCAACGTCACAACTCTCCATCTCGTAGTTTCATCCTCCCTAATGCTGTACCTCCGAGGCGTTGCACGATTATTGACGAAAGCATTATTGACGATGTAGTTGAAGCAGCATTAAACCTTGGTCCAAGTTTTGCTCCTCGTCCACTCGTCAATGAGAAGGTGAAGACAGAAGTGATCACTGCTTTACAGAGATACGCCTCTGCCCAGAGGTGGAAAGAACAAATTGGATCGACCGCACCCACCCGCCATGATCAACTAATAGCGAAAATGCCGTTTCCACGAAAACAAGCTTGTGCTCCTACAATAATACCAAGATGGACAGCAAGATTGGCGGTGTTAGAATCTGACATTCTTCACATTATAGAAATCCATAGCAGAGTTCGTTCTCCAGACAACATGACCGCTTCAGAACGAGCGGGTCTCAGGAAAGCGCTTCAACTGAAATCAACTGTGCGATTCTCCGTTGGGGATAAATGCGGTGGATTTGTCGTTATGACGCGAGATAGGGACATTGCGTTGTGCCAGGAAGCACTGTCGGATCTGGAAATATATTCAGTATCTTCCATGAGCGAGTACAATACCAACTTGAAGCTATTGAATTCGACAATCAAGCACATTCTGGGCTCGAAAATAGACAAGAACATCATCAAACGACTCATCTCTGCGCACCCTACTATGCCTACCTATTATCAGTTGGTCAAAACACATAAGCTTCCCACCACCAGCCCAAGACAGCAAGTAACAAACGCGGTAATCAAAACTCGGCCCATCGTGTCCTCGTGTAATGGACCTACGGATGCGATTAGCTGGTTTCTCCATCAGATAGTGTCACCTCTTCTACGGTTTGTTCCATCGCACCTGGTGAACACCGACCAATTCTTACAACACCTGGGAATGCCGATTTGACGTCTCCGTATGTGGAATATCACAGCTTCGACGTTACTTCTCTGTATACCAATGTCGACACCATCGCAGCAGTGGCAGCTTGTGGAAGTTCAATCCGTCGAAATCAGCAAGAGATTCACATGTATGGCCTTCAGCCACAGGAAATCGAAAGACTGCTCACCGCTGTTGTAGATTTCAATTTCTTCAGTTTCCATAACATCGTCTACCGCCAGAAACGTGGCTCAGCAATGGGTAGCAGGCTCGCCCCTCTGCTGGCAATATTGTTTATGGATAGCTTTGAAAGGAGTACTCTGACGGCGGATGTGATATTCTACGGCCGGTATATTGACGACATATTCATCGTAGCCAAAGAACAGGGAACGCTGCGTCAGGTTCTATCGGATCTCAATGCGCGGCACAATTCGATAAAGTTAACGGCTGAAGAACCCGGATCTGATGGTTACCTACCCTTCCTGAATACTGAAGTCAAACTCTCTGGCCATCAAGTGCAAACTGCCTGGTACTCAAAACCCGCGTCAAGAAACATCCTGCTGCATTCACGTAGCTGCCACCCTCTTTTCATCAAGAGCAGCGTGGTCCAGAATTTGGTACGAACAGCAAGAAATCTGACAACCGACAAGAAGGAAGACGTAGAGAGACGAATAGCGCTTATTCTGAATGAAAACGGCTACGTGGAAAACAACGTTCAGACCTGGCGACCATTTCGGCACCCTCTGTTTAACACCAATCTAGTCCTCCCCTACGTAAACGAGTCGTTTGCCAAGGATGTAAACTTAGCTGTGCGGAGATCCGCCCTTCCACTCCGTTTGGTATTCCGCCCTCCGCCAACGCTCCGTCAGCTCCTTACGTCGTCAAGACCGTATGAAGACAGATGTGTGAGGAGAGGTTGCACCTACTGCACTGCTGATAGAAAATATGTCAGATTCGAGACGTGGTGTACAAAATTGAATGTGACGTCTGTGGAGAATTTTACATTGGCGAGACAGGCGAGGCCTTTGCGGTGTCGGCTAGATGAGCACATGAGGGCACTACGAACTCCTCAAACATACCCAAACAGTGCCTTTTCGAAACACAGGTTAACAAGACATCTCAACGACAGCTTGCCTACCATGACAACGAGTATCATCCACATGAACATTCCGGACACCGCGGAACGGAAAATACGGGAGGCACTGGAAATAAAACGGCTTTCACCGCCTATGAACAATCGAGAAGAGATGAGAGAGGCATTGAGATTGTTAACATCGCAAAGTAATTAGAGGATGATATCGATCATTGACCACGCATTTGGCCCATCCCACCAACAAGGGTCTTCTGTCATCCACGTGGGTTACGAGCCGGTCGCAGGAGTAACGATAACCTTCCCGCCCCACCCACGCGTGCGTTTCTGAATTCTTATTCTCTCTTCTTTGCTGAAAATGATTTGATGTGATGTTATATATTACAGTCGCCTGATGAAGGGTCTATGACCCGAAACGTTGCGGATAAAGGGATTTGGTGATTTATCTCTACGCAAGCAGCTTCAGACTACATTACCAGTTATCAATATTCTACCATGAAGCTGAGGAATCCAACCATTCTGAATTATTCACAGAGACTAGAATCCAATCTGACACCGAAACATGATTAGCAAGCAATGTTTCGCAAAAAGAGTGGTTGCATGAAGAACGGACACTTACGTCGGCACAATAGCGTTAGTACGCCGAGGCAATCCTGGCGTACTGACGCTCGTTGTGAGCAGAAGCTGCTGGCAACGGCAGCATATCCTGCCAACGTATGCTGGCGTTCTAACGCTGATTATCGACAGCCTGTTCTGCAAACGGTGAAAGAATTTGGACTGCCACCCTCTTCACCTATGTCGGGTATGATCGTTTTCATGGCCAGCGGCAAGGAAGCCAACCTCGCCTCGGTCCGCAACAACGATATCATCTTTGCCACGGTCCACAGCGAGGAGGCTTTTCTCGCGATGGGCCATAGGGATGAGCCCCTCAGCATTCAAAATTAACGTCCGAAAAAATGATACAGGGTCACCTCCTCGGACTGGCCTCAAACGGCCAACTGCCCCCTCCTCAGTGAGACTGGCCGCCTTATATACCCGCAACCTCTCGTACAAAAAGATGCTTCAATGTTCATTCGTATCAGACAAATCATTGTAGGAGAGTGTCAGTAGACACTAGGAGAGAGGGGCTGGCAATAGCACTCGTGCCAAGATAAACAAAGCGTTAGTACGCCAGCACGAGCAGCAGAAGCTCCTGGTCGTTGGCAGCACATCCCAGCTACAGCACGGGTGCTGCCAATCCCTTTGTGCCGGCGTGAAGCTGTGGCTTGTGACCAGAGACTCCATGAGCTCCCTAGGTACGGATCCTAAGGTGTTATGAACCAGAGGCCTTGGTGTGCCGGACGGCGACACCTTTATGCAATGTGCGGGATACTTTCGCAATATAGTTGTGCACGCTATATCGCTCGAACGTTCCCTGTGTACACTCAAACGTCTGCTGGGTTCAGTAGAAGCAGGGGCACCAACGAGCAGGTACCAACAGACTTGTATACACACCCCAGGCGGCGTACTAACGCTATTGTGCCGACGTACTAAACCCCGACCGTCTGCGTTATTATGAGGTCACGCCCCGCCGCGATGAAACTCCGCTCAACCGTTAAGGGGTCGTTTATACCTCAGCTGCCGCGCCGCTTGGCTGCAGAAGTGTAAACGACCCCTAACACGAGTGCAATGCAGCGAGACGCTGCGCGGTCGAAACGGCGTCTTGCAACTGTTGACAAAATGGTACATACACTGACGATGCTAACAACGGAATGACAAGACCGAGTTATTAGAGCTACCCATGGAACCATGTTTTGTTATCGTCTATCTGCCGAGTAGTCATAAGAGACCTATCCTAGCCGCCTGAGTAGTAGTGGAAAGAAGTTATGAACCCAAAAATGTAGAGCGCTGTTAACATCATACCATCAATCAGTCTACCATAACCCATAATTCCCCGTCAACTCCAGATTCGTGTTCTGCGCCCATATCCCCGCCTAGACAAAATATGAGCGAGAGAATTGTTTTTCATATCTAAACCACCAAAAAGCTGCGGAAGCTTTTCGATGCATCGAAGACATCATTTATAGAACTCGTTCAGTCCGAAACGCTATTTATTGTTATGGATCACTTCTATACACTTCCACCTATTTTTTTTTCTGAAGACGCAGCCAAATCGAACCCCAAACCCGGATTTAAGCACTAGAGCGTGTCTGATTTGGCAAGAAGATGCTCTCAACAAGAGTACCTTGCCGAGTCGAAAGCAGCACATGCTGCTGTTCGAAGCACGTTTTCCGTTCAACGCGACCATGTGCTGCCAATAGGTAGAACTTATGCAGCACCCACGTCGTTAAAGGCAGGGTTCACGATAAAATCGGTTTTTGTGCTACCGTCATGGGAAGGTAGATCTGGGCATCACAAAAGTGAAAATAAGTAAAAAATTGGCTGAAAAAAACGCTCAGGGATAATTTATTACTTGGTGTCCTCCCGCCCCAATTACCGAGATTTCTATAAATGCCCGTTTTGTCAACTTAATTTTGCTTTCAAAAAATTTATGAGCATTTATGGGGACTACTGACTACTTTAGCAGCAAAACAAAAGGCGGATAAACGAGCGTTAACGAAAATCTCGTTAATTAGGGGCCGGCCGACACTTGTAATGAGCGAGTATACTCTGTTTTTGAGCGCTTTTTCAACAAATTTTCGGGTTTTTTCACTCATTTTTACTTTTGTGATGACCATATCTACATTCTCATGAAAAGAGCTCAAAAATGGTTTTTATCGCGAACCCTGCCTTTAATGTAACAACACGTGATCCTAAGCAGGAACAACTCAGGTAAAACTAGTTGCCAAGAATCGTACAAATAGTTGTCCTGCAGGCGTACGAATGCAGGACAACTTTCGCAGACTCTAAAGAATTCTGGACAACTTTTCGTCCAATTCTCGACAATGCCCGACAACTTCTCGACCAACTCCCGACACCTTCTTGACCGATTCTCGACGGTTAATGCACAGTTATACACATGTACAACTGCATGTACTACTTCCCAAAAATTAGGGTTCCTGCGCAACCGTTGATTACAATGGCCGGTGAAACCCATGGAGAAGGAGTCACATTACCCTATTGCCAATTTCCCAACCTGTCTCGCTTCATCGACGTTAGGCAGAGGCATACTGTGCATCGTATATGCTGTGGGTCTACAAAATCGTTCAACATGGGCCGCTATTGGCCTTGCCCAGCACCAGTGCGCATTCAGTGTAGTGGTCTTCGAAATTACTCTAAGACGGTGAAAGTTAGAGCAGAGAGTAAGTCGACCACGCTGGACTCAAATATGTCACTCTCGTGTCTCCTAGTTTTTAAAATTGCCGACTTCCGGCGGGGCCACACCTGAGAAAGGTGTGAGCCTATATACTGTAGCGGTATTCAGCCTTCATCTCAGGCGGTGGAAGTTTGCATGTAAGGTGAAAAGACCCCGATCGACTCAAATATCCTACTTTCGTGACCCATACTTTGCAAAATGTGGACTTCTGGCGGGTCCACACCTGAAGCCAGCGGCCAAACCGCTGGTAGCAGGTGTGGACCCGCCGGAAGTCCTTTATATTGTACATCAATGTAACGCTAAACAACCATTGCAAGGTTTAGAGTTGCAAATTTCGGTCAGGACTGAATCATTCAAGATTTATTCGAATTACCAATCTTGAATTCAAACGTTGTTCTGATACTCCTTGGGTAACTTCTTGAATAATATATTTTATATCCGACTGCTGTAGCTACCGATCATCGAAAAAAGATCAGTACTTGAAAGCTCGAAAACTTTCAAAAATCACTGACTTAGAAATCCCATATTTTGGTATGTTCGCTATTTCGAGAAGATAAAAATTCCAGAAAAACGTGTTTGATACTCAAGAAATCGGTGAAATACATTATAATTGATAACCTGGTAGAAGAATAGAGCAAAAAAAGAGAAAAACAATGGAGGACTCACACGAAAAGAAAGGAACAAAAATAGCAGTTGCAACATTTGAAGAATGTGGTGTCAAAGAGGGTTCTGAAGTGAGGTCCTGAGTTCTTGGGAAATTTTCGACATATTCGAAACATATTCTCAATTTCGGAAGTAGTTGTCGAGAAATCTGTCCGATTTTTCGGCAAACACTCGTTCCCCCGAGTTCTTGGAAACTTTCTCTGGAATTCTGAACAAATCGGACGCAATTCTCGACAAATACTGCGAATCTCGGAATTCTCGACAACTTCTATCAACTTTCTGGAATACTTCTCGATTGTCGACCGATTCTCGACAACTATTCACCCGATTCTGGACAACTGGTTTCACCTAAGAAGCGCCTAAAATGGGTGGGAGATCTCCTTAGCAATTATAATCTTCCAGAGTGTTTCCATGTCACCTTCCAGGACCAGCCCCGGAAGGCCAACCGCAAGCTATAGCAGAGCAAGAGTCTTGTCAACTGCTTACCCAGCAGCAGATGGCGGTACTGTCCGGCATATGGGAACAAGGGACCTGCTAGGCACCTGATAGGAAGGCGGTCTTTTGGAAAACAATGGAATGACGCGTCCTACTGAAAGAGCCGTAGACCTATTGTCGTTCAAAGTGCCTTATATTCCAGTTAAAAGCGTATATATATATATAGATGTCGATTCGAACACCCTGAGTGTTGCTTCCTGCTCTCCTTCGGCGGACAATACCATCACGTGCTGCTGGAGAAGCAATTGCTTGGATTCTCACACAAACAGCTTTCAAGTCGAGTTGAAAGCTTGTTGAGGATGATTTGGACCCTCACCGCGTATCTGAGGTAGAAGAGACTCCGTGACGGATATGTTTCATAGTAGTAGTCTCACGAAACTTTTGAAGGTTGAACAGAGTCTCTCACCGACTCATGTCCACAATCGACGGAGATTTTGCTGATGTTGAAGACTTGCGAATTTTTCGAGGCAGGTCACTCACGGAAAGTCGAATTGACTGAAAAAGTTTGATTCAATTAATTTGTTAAGAAATTTTTGATTCTTCACTCACCTTGCCAACTTCGAACGAAGTTCCTTTCAGCTGCAAAACAACTATGTGCCCGTCAGTCCCACAAGAGATAAGCTGTGAAGGCGAGATCCATCCCAGAGAGGAGACGCTTTGCGAATGGACCTGCAGCTCAATTGAGAGTAAAAAAGGAAAGAGCGTGCTTTCAGAGATTAACACCTTTGAAGTGTCAACGATGGTATCCGCGATTACCAAGTGAACGTCACCAGCAACATCGCCACCAGCCAGCATTCCTTGCGAAGACCACGCCGAGCATGACGGACAAACCGCCAGAGGAATCGATGTGAACTGGAGCATTCCTCGTTGAAAAGCAAGCCAAAAGCGTCAAAAAGGGACTGATCTCTTACCTTGCTTCTCTGGGCAATTACCACTTTTCCCGCGTGAGAACACCACGTATCGTGTTCGAATTCACCAACCAAAATCGCTGTTCGACCGGCTGATCCGCACGATATCGAACCCGCCGGCAGTGTTTCGGTGGCCAACTGAAATTCCTTGTGTCGATGTGGAATGTGTTGTTGATGTGTTGAAGGAATTTGAGCTTTTTTCAAGTTTCTGATTATTTTCCCGCTCGAGAGGCAACAGAACTGAATATAAGACGTTTTCTAAGATGAGCACTTCTTGTTGCCTATGTGGGACAAGATATTCATCCGAAAACTGTTGACACCTCCGTTTTCAACCACATTTTCGAAATCATATGCAAATATGCATATCGCGGCGAAGACATCGGTTTCGCTCTCCAATGGGCAACGAGGCGATAGAGCTGCTGCGATGTTCATACATCATTTTTCAAAAATTTCTTGCAGTAGCTGGAAGCTGAGGTATCGCCTTTTCGGGATGATTATCTCATCCCATTACACTCCAGGAGTTGCTGTTCGGCTTCCAGAAACTATCGATTCCCTCCAATATACATTAGCACGGCAATTAATCGATACCGACTTTTCTCACACATCGCCGCGATAAAGTATGATCCTTGCCTAAGGCCGGGATCATACTTTCAGCGACGAGTAACGCGACGCAATGTCTACCATCAAAATCGACCTAAAATCGATATGCCCGATACGCACCGTCACTGTCGCCTGTAGCGGGAAGTATGATCTCGGCCTTATTCTGAACTAAGATTTTGAATAGCATCCAGCCGATTAGGACCGACTGCTCCATGTAGGTAGTTCGACGTTTATGCTGACGAGGGAAGTATACAAAGAGTGTGTCGGATCTGCGGAAACGAATTGCATTCTCAGTATCTCTCGAGCATCTTTAGCAAAACTTCGCAATACCCGCCCCGAGCAGCTGGTTCCGAAAATTTATGAGCGTTTTTAAAGTTTTGCAAAAAGGTGAGGGTACATCAGAAATGTTTCGAGGCGTTTTGAAAAAATTGGTATTCTGCTCAAAACTCTCATATAGGGGTAGTCTAGGGTGCTGAAAACAATTCTGGGGTCTGCTTGTCAAGATTCTGAGGTTTACTGTAGGTTACGGTAGGTCATACGCCATTCATGGTGCAAAACATACCTTAGCAGTCCGAAAATCGGAGAATGAAAATCAAATTTGTATTCAGTACCGCGAATAACTCTCACATACAAATTTTGAGTTAAGTCTGAGACTTTGAACTACCGTATACCCACGGTAATCTACCGTAAACTGTAGAAAATTTGCAAACGGACCTCATAAACGTGTTAGCGCATCAAATTACCCTCAAAGCACGATTCTGAGACTAATATATCAAAGAAATCAAGAAATCTCGAAAGTGGACTTTCGCCCTCTAAAACTTTCCCCGCTTGAATGCTTCTAGCGAATTAAGCCAAAATCTTCGGAAATTTGACAAATAAACCTAAAATTCGTGATCCCCGCCCCCCCCCCCAAAAAAAACCCCTGGGAGATAATCTGGAACATTTTTCTGGAGCGCTCTCAAAACCCCTCATTGGTATGAGTAAACGCTCAATCGAAAATCCGTACAAGTCTAAAACGCTTTAAGTCTACACAAAGTTTGAAAAATGTGCCTCCACCCAAACTTCGCGCTGGGGGTTGTTTTGGGCGCTGAACACGATTGTAGGGTCTGTTTCCAGATTTTCGAAAGTTTACTGAGCATTTTGGAGGGTACAAAAGACACAAAAAACTAACGTTTCGAGCTTATAACTTCTCGGAACCAGCGGCTCGGAACGGAGTACTGCGCAGTTTTACTATAGATTCCCAAGAGATAGGAGCAATACTATAGTTGTGCCGTGGACGAAAAGACCGAATATCGAATATATTCGAATGACCCCCTTTTTACGTTCGATGTTTGGATAGATTCCAATACACCCTTTTTTTCGACGTCCGATTTTTGAATATATTCGAATGACCATTTTTTCGAGGTCCGAATTCTGAATAGATTTGAATAAATTCGATTCGAATATATTCGAATAATTTTTCGAATCATTTCAAAGCGACAGACTGAAAACAGGCCAGGTGAGCTGTCAGTGGATCCTCTATGTACTTCGAAGTGAAACTCACTGCCACTGATCGTGTGTGTGTGCGTGTATGCTACGTACCCTTCCCTCACACTTTCCCGCTGCCCTCCGCACAAACACACGAAGGAGAGAACTTGATTCGCCTACGAAACAGGGTTGCGGTACCATTGACAACCAAGCATGCCTCGCCCACTTTCCCTCGCGTTTGCTGCGCCCTCCATCCTGGCTCTCGCGACGGAGACACAAAGAAAAAGACGCTACTGTTGTGTCGTCGGAACGCACCTGTCAGATGAGCGAGGTTTTGCTGCATAATCTGGCAAACATCGGCCACACCGCTTCGTCTTTTGTAGCTATGCTGAGATTAATCAAAAACTGAGAATGCATTTCCTGCAGTAAAAATTCTTCGAGTTTAACCAGTATTTCTATTCCCTAAAAATCGGGAACAGTTCGAACGCTCACTATTTTTATAAAACTTCAGTTCGGTTAAGAAAATTACTGGATGCAATACTAACCTGCTGATTAAACATATGATAAAGAAGAAAAAACAAAGCAAACTCTATAAAAAATGAGTACTTTCAAGTAAAAGTGACTTGATGCTGACAGAAACGTTCCTACAAAAAGAAACAATAGGAAAGTGGAGTGGGCGAGTCTACAAAAAGTTAATAATGCTTCTTGAGAACCAATTCCCGTAGCTGATATTTTGAATTCACGAAATCAACTCTTGTTATTCTTCAGAGAAGAGCTTTGTGCTTTTCGAAAGGAGCTTGCTCCGGTTATTCTAGTACCGGTGGAACTATTTAATACCTGTTATCGAAAAAAAGACATAAAGCCTGACCCACATAAACGGTTTCCTTTCGCTGATCAGAAAAGTGAACTGGTGAAAGTACAGAAGCAAGTGAACCTTTCCAAACAAGTGAGTCTTTCATCGAGAGGGAATAAGCTCTTCCATGCAAAATAGAGCAACGGCTTGTTATTGGGAATTGAAAGTTTTTGCCAAGTGAATTAGTTCTCAAGAAATTTTGTTAATTTTTTGATGACTCGCACATCCCGTTTTACTGTTGCTCCTTTTTTTTGGAACGTTTCTGTCTGCCCAAAACCACTTCTGGCTGAAACAGCTCCCTTTTTATAGAATTACACACTTATTTGAGAATAAGTGGTGACCCATGAGAAATCTCCAAGGTTTTCCGATTTGTAGCGTTTTTTTTAAATTACAGTAAGTAGCCTATTTGTTGACCAGTTCCTCTGTACCACCTCATTAAAGGCAGTGGTCACGATGAAAAACGTTATTGAAAAAACTGTAAAAATCAGCTTAGATTGAAAGCAGCTGAAAAATAACGAAGGTAGCGCGGTGAAAAAAGGGCTAAAATGAGAGTTTCTAAAGCCTTAAAATTCCACTTCGTGCACACGTGCACAGCGACGACAAAAAAGATCGCAGCATCATGCCGAGCAATCAAAAATCACCGACATTCAGATGAAGAACTAAATGCAAATTTACCTAATAAAAGCAGCTGAGCAATAAAATAAAGCACTCCAGGCAATGTTTTTGACTAGATGTGTACCTAAATCCGAAGGTTCATTGATTGAAAGTCAATTTCAAGCCAGCTGATGTTTTTGATATTAGAGATCATCGATGCCGATGATATGGAGTGGGCTCGTCCACCATCAAAAGACAAGAAAATTTAGGCTTGAAATTCGGTCCGAAACAGCGGTTTTTTCTCGTTTTTCTCTTATAGGTCCTACTACTCAGAACCCAGAATAGGGTTTAGAGAGGAAAATAAGACAAGCATATTTTATCGCGACCACTGCCTTTAAAGAAAGTACAGCCTACAACGTTTTTCCACCGAATCGATCCAAAAAAAAACATCGGTAACTTTAGCGGAACCTTCCTAGTCGCAAACCTTGTTGTGGGAGCACCCAAGATTCATTCATGAAAAAAAGAATTTCTCTCGAGATCAGATATATGATATCGTTATCCGCGAGCGTTTTCCTGGAGACTCCATGGGAATGCTCTGATTTCTGAAAGCGCTAGCTTTCGTTCTTAACTGGGATTTCAAAAGCTCCCCCTCAAACTAGGTTTGCACTTATCCCTGTACTGTACAGCCAAAGCTGTAAATGGGTTCATCCCGCGGAGACGAAGAGATAGATAGTTTGCACTTTAGCCGGGCCGAGAGAATGCCGGACCGGCTGGCAGCGCCTTTCTTTTCGTCATCTGCGCTCATCATACTGACTCGGAGAAGCCACTGAAACACAGTGGTAACAAATTTCGTGCGAGCGGTCGCCGCGCCGCGCGTTCTCATTGGGGCGCGCCGTTCTCACTGGAGCGCGCCATCTCAGCGCAGCAGCCAAACGACGCCAGGCACACGAATTTGCTCAGATCGGTATTCAATCTTACACAATCACACCTTTGCAACGAATCCACCAAGTTGACTTGGATCAGTGTGGACTGTGAGAACTAAGTTTAATGCTGAACTGAGCACTACTTACTACTGACTAGCGAGACCTAGCGAAGTTTTCGCTCGAGAAAACTTTGACGTGCGCCAACTTCCTGACGCAGATTAGCTTGTCAACTGACTTCCGTCTACCCACAAGGTGCTGCCCGTATGGACTCTCCTAAACAGAGCAGACTGCCGGACATTTATAACTGGGCTTGCGGGTATGAAAATGTCCGATCAACCCGCAAAACATAAGAAGCCAGCGGTAGATCGGTTGTTACCGGCACCAAATCTACGACCTCTGCCATCCCTCCTTCCTTTATGTCGAAACCCTCTGCCCTTCCTTCCGATTTGCAGAATTCCCAAGCGATTATTCTCGCTTTACCATTTCTGTCACGATAAGGAACAACGCACCCGCAATTTAGGTGCTGTTTCCCTGGTTGACCAACACCATGCGCTTGTTCTCAATAAATGAAGTGTGCACGTGGATGTTGATGTTTTATGAAGCAGATTTTGATAAGCTCGCACTTTCAACATATTGTGGTGAGCGCGAAGCGCTCACCAGATTTGGCTTTGATTCGCCATCGCGCAACGCCCTGATCTCAGTATCAGGGTCCAGAGTAAACGTAGGAAGACCGTTCTTTTTGCATTTAATATATTTTAGAAAGGTGAATAACTGTTCAAAAAAATGGTTCGGATTGGTTACCTGAGATTCGAGAAAAAGTGTCAAAACCACGTCATTTTGGTCGAAAAAATGTTCATCTCCTTTTTTTTCAGTTGGCGTTCACGATCTTGTTGGAACACTTATCGTTGAGCTAGAGAGCTCATTTTTGGCCAGGAAGCTGGTTTTGTTTGCACCTAGCTCCTGTCAAATTTTGAAGTTGGTAGCTCAATTTTTGCGGAACCTCAAAATTGAGGGTAAAAAAAGACAAAAACACGTAAACATGTTATTAAAAACCAACCGACGTTTGCTTATTCGTAAAAATGAACTAGTGAAATAAACACCGTTACTGATAGGCTTTTGCTCAGGATTTGACGGGGCAACGCTTCAATCAATACGGCGGGATCTCGGAAGTACTTTTTGAAACGCCGCACGGTGTGACTCAGAAGTGCGCCACAGAACGCCGTAGATACTGTGCGGGACCCCAGCAGGAGTGCGAAAGACGTCGTAGAACATGTGTGTGACCAAAGTAGGAGTGCGCCGGACGCCGCAGAAAGTGTGCGGGACCCAAGTGGGTGTGCGCAGAACGCCGTAGAAAGTGTGTGAGACCCAAATGGGTGTGCGCAGAATGCCCTAGAAAGTGTGTGGGACCCAAATGAGAGTGCGCCGGACGCCGTAGAAAGTGTGCGGGACCCAAGTGGGAGTGTGCCGGACGCCGTAGAAAGTGTGCGGGACCCAAATGAGGATGCGCCGGACGCCGTAGAAAGTGTGCGGGACCCAAATGGGTGTGCGCAGAACGCCCTAGAAAGTGTGGGGACCCAAATGAGAGTTCACCGGACGCCGTAGAAAGTGTGCTGGACCCAAATGAGAGTACGCCGGACGTCGTGGAAAGTGTGCGGGACCCAAATGAGAGTGCGCCGGACGCCGTAGAAAGTGTGCGGGACCCAAATGGGGGTGCGCAGAACGCCCTAGAAAGTGTGTGCGACCCAAATGAGAGTTCGCCGGACGCCGTAGAAAGTGTGCTGGACCCAAATGAGAGTACGCCGGACGTCGTAGAAAGTGTGCGGGACCCAAATGAGAGTGCGCCGGACGCCGTAGAAAGTGTGCGGGACCCACATGGGAGTGCGCCGGACGCTGTAGAAAGTATGCGGGACCCAAATGGGAGTGCGCCGGACGCCGTAGAGAGTGTGTGGGACCCAAATGAGAGTGCGCCGGACGCCGTAGAAAGTGTGCGGGATCCAAATGAGAGTGCGCCGGACGCCGTAGAAAGTGTGCGGGACCCACGTGGGAATGCGCCGGACGCCGTAGAAAGTGTGCGGGACTCAAATGGGTGTGCGCAGAACGCCGCAGAAAGTGTGCGGGACCCAAATGGGTGTGCGCAGAACGCCCTAGAAAGTGTGTAGAACCCAAATGATAGTGCGCCGGACGCCGTAGAAAGTGTGCGGGACCCAAATGAGAGTGCGCCGGACGCCGTAGAAAGTGTGCGGGACCCACGTGGGAATGCGCAGAACGCCGCAGTAAATGTGTGGGACCCAAATGGGTGTGCGCAGAACGCCGCAGAAAGTGTGCGGGACCCAAATGGGTGTGCGCAGAACGCCCTAGAAAGTGTGTAGAACCCAAATGATAGTGCGCCGGACGCCGTAGAAAGTGTGCGGGACCCAAATGAGAGTGCGCCGTACGCCGTAGAAAGTGTGCGGGCTCACGTGGGAGTGCGCAGAACGCCGCAGAAAGTGTGCGGAACCCAAGTGGGAGTGCGCCGGATGCCGTAGAGAGTGTGCGGGACCCAAATGGGTGTGCGCAGAACGCCGTAGAAAGTGTGCGGAACCCAAACGGGCGTGCGCGGGACGGCGTAAAAAGTGTGCGGGACCCGAGTGGGAGTGCGCCGGACGCCGTAGAAAGTGTGCGAGACCCAAATGGGCGTGCGCAGAACGCCCTAGAAAGTGTGTGGGACCCAAATGAAAGTGCGCCGGACGCCCGTGAAAGTGCCGGACCCAAATGGGTGTCGCAGAACGCCGTAGAAAGTGTGCAGGACATCAGTGAGAGTGTGCAGGACTATAGTGGGAGTGTGCAGCACCTTATAGAAAGTGTGTAGGACATCAGTGGAAGGATGCAGGACATCAGTGGGCGTGTGCAGGACGTCATCGAAAGTGCGCAGGCTATCAGTTGGAGTGGGGAGGAGGTCATAGAGAAGGGGGCAGGACATCAGTGGGTTTACTTTCATCTAACACCACCAGGCATAAATCATGTTAGAAAGGAAACCTTTAGAAAAAATGAATGAAATTCCTGAAAGTTTAGGTTCCTGGCAAAAGTAAAGATTTGGCATGGCCATAGAAATATACTCAGTTAAGAAGGGAAAATAAAGAAAAATGAGAAAAGGTTTTGAAATATTCCTGAGAACGATTTGGCGTAGAATAATTTGTTTAGCGGGAAATGAAGTGAAATAGTTGAAAGTATGATTTGGCAGTCGAGTTTGAACCAACTATTGATACGAGTTGTGCAAAACGAGAGATCGCCTTGTCTGTCCTTATCCGTAGAACATATCAAAGCGAAATCACGCGTGTTGATTTTACTTCACCTAATACGTGAAGACCGCCGCATTACAGCTCCCGAAAAAGTTTTGATGCTTTCCATTTCACGCGTGATTTCGCTTTGATATGTTCTACGGATAAGCACAGACAAGGCGATCTCTCGTTTTGCACAACTCGTATCAATAGTTGGTTCAAACTCGACTGCCAAATCATACTTTCAACTATTTCACTTCATTTCCCGCTAAACAAATTATTCTACGCCAAATCGTTCTCAGGAATATTTCAAAACCTTTTCTCATTTTTCTTTATTTTCCCTTCTTAACTGAGTATATTTCTATGGCCATGCCAAATCTTTACTTTTGCCAGGAACCTAAACTTTCAGGAATATAAACCTGGTTTAGGGAAGTTAGTAAATCAAAGTGGCTGAGACGTGGTAATAAGCGACGAACAGGGGTGGGGAAGTGAAGCTGTTGCTTGCTTCCCCAGATTGGCAAGGAAAAGTCTGCGGAGTTCTGCGCCCGTTTCAGAACGCGTCGCACGCTTTTCGAGATACATGTTCTCCTAGTTTTCTTTGTTACAAAGGGTGGAGATTTGGCATGGAGAAAAATGACGAAATCTCTTTTCTTTAAAATTCTACACTCTTGGTGACGTTGCGAACACTATCATTGCAGTCCTGCACTCATTCTATGACGTCCTGCACACTCCAATTCGGGTTCTGCGCTCTTTCTACGACTTCCTGCATACTCCCGTTTGAGTCCTGCACACTGCCATTTGGGTCCTGCACACTTTCTACGACTTCCTGCATACTCCCGTTTGAGTCCTGCACACTCCCATTCGGGTCCTGCGCACTTTCTATGACATCCTGCACACCCCCGCTTGGGTCCTGCACACTTTCTTTGACGTCCTGCACACTCCCATTCGGGTCCTGCGCACTTTCTATGACGTCCTGCGCACTCCCATTTGGGTCCTGCCCACTTTGTATGACGTCCTGCACACTCCCATTCGTGTGCTGCGCACTTTCTATGACGTCCTGCACACTCCCACTTGGGTCCTGCACAGTTTCTATGACGTCCTACACACCCCCGCTTGGGTCCTGCGCACTTTCTATAACGTCCTGCACACTCCCACTGGGGTACTGCACACTTTCTATGACGTCCTGCACACTCCCATTCGTGTGCTGCGCACTTTCTATGACGTCCTGCACACCCCCGCTTGGGTCCTGCACACTCCCATTCGGGTCCTGCGCACTTTCTATGACGTCCTGCACACCCCCGCTTGGGTCCTGCACACTCCCATTCGGGTCCTGCGCACTTTCTATGACGTCCTGCACACTCCCATTTGGGTCCTGCCCACTTTGTATGACGTCCTGCACACTCCAATTCGGGTCCTGCGCACTTTCTATGACGTCCTGCACACTCCCATTTGGGTCCTGCCCACTTTGTATGACGTCCTGCACACTCCAATTCGGGTCCTGCACTCATTCTATGACGTCCTGCACACTCCCATTCGGGTTCTTCACTCTTTCTATGACGTCCTGCACACTCCCACTTGGGTCCTGCACAGTTTCTATGACGTCCTGCATACCCCCGCTTGGGTCCTGCGCGCTTTCTATAACGTCCTGCACACTCCCACTGGGGTACTGCACACTTTCTATGACGTCCTGCACACTCCCATTCGTGTGCTGCGCACTTTTTATGACGTCCTGCACACTCCCATTTGGGTCTTGCCCACTTTGTATGACGTCCTGCACACTCCCATTTGGGTCCTGCCCACTTTGTATGACGTCCTGCACACTCCAATTCGGGTCCTGCACACTTTCTATGACATCCCGCACACTTCCATTCGGGTACGGCACACTTTCACTGGGGTCCTGCACACTACCACTGCTGTCCTGCAGACTCATCACACCCGAGATTCTGTACGGCGTCCCGTAAAATATTACCGAAGACCTGTCGCCGTGATCAGAGCCCCTCTACCGCTAGAGCTGCCTTTTTAGCGCTAGACGACTCACGGAAGTTTTCATGACCCAAAGCTAAAAGTGCGCCCCACGGACAAACTCGGTTGCCCCGAGGCGCGGAATCGGAGATTCAGGCTGATTTTTTGGTAATCGATGAGTGTCCCACCCACGCAAATGTTGGTACCATTTCATCCCTGTTTTAATCGGCCATTCCGAAGATCCACGGGGAAACACAATTACACAAACATATACATACATACATACATACATACATACATACATACATACATACATACATACATACATACATACATACATACATACATACATACATACATACATACATACATACATACAAACATCGGGACATAACTGCTTTAAGTATAAGGATGTTAAGAAGTGAACCTTTCATCGATGTTTTACGTTTCATTTCTGATTCTCACCGGTTTTTTTAATTGAGAAATTTATGGTTTAAACGCGTTTTGAAGTACGCATAGAAAATCCGATTCTCCACAGCGTCTTGATCTGTTTCTCAGTGATTTTCGAATTTTGAACAGCACTTCGTTTTAGCTAGTTTCAGCAAGATTGTTCTTTACAACACTTTCGCTGCGCTATTTTTCGAAAATTTAAACTTATTCAGGCTGGCAAATTGATTCCAGTATCCGAATCCAGTTGAAACCTAGGTCTTATTCGAAATTAAAAATCGAGAGTCTGGCGAGAAGTTTCAATATCAACAATTCTTTTTGAATCTTTTCACGTTTTCGTTGATTCTCAGTGATTTTCGTCGACTACCTTCAATCAGCACTCCGTTTTTAGCTAGGTTCAGCAGAATTGATCCAGATAACATTTTCGCTGTACTATTTTTGCTGGTTTTTGCAGACTTCTTTCCAACAATTTTGCCTCTTTTTTTTGCTGCATTCGCACGCTCGTGCTTAGGAATCTATAATACATTCAGGAATTTTTCGCAGCTGTTTTCTATTCATTTTCGCAGGCTAATTTCGAGCCCCACCGAGGCAAACTATCTCCGCCACGAACTAAGAAACCCAGACAAATCACCGAAAGCAATTCTGAAGCTATATCTAATGAGAAACAAATTTTGTGGAACTCCCACACGGTGCTCTACGCTAGTGACTCGCTGGTGCTCTATGCCCTTTGACAATGACGGGGTATCTGATTATGATAGTCCAAACAAGTCGTGCTCATTAATACTTCACACACTTGAATAAACAAAATTTAATACTTTTTCTGATACACAATAGAAAGTTTGACAAATATGCATAACTCTGTAGATCTCTATAAAGCTATCAAGACTCTGATGTGATATATCTTCTTCAATCTTCGTCGGGTAGATTTTTTCGTCCGTGAAGGGTGACCTTAATCCTCATCGCAGATCTTTTCCTAAAACATAGCGAATACCAAGTTTAAGACCAACTCAAAGTAATATAAACCAGCACTCACCGAGACCTAATTAGGTTCCATTTCGCCTTCGCACATCGGACATATCCTTGAGATCAGACATTCCAAATGGACTCAAATTGAACAAGTGTCGCGGGTTTATCAACGTTATCGACAGCCAGCTGGCGCCCCAATTCACCCTCACGATAACCTTGAGAAGAAGAAGATGTTTTTTTTAAACGAAAGGGTAGAACAGTGCAACAATAAGAAGTCAAATAATGATGAACCATGTTTCGAAACTACTGCTAGTGTGCGGTCATTTCTACATATTGTATGTTCTACTCTGTATTTTCACACAATGTGAGAGCAAGATGTGGGATGGAGCCTATTCTTCTTCTGTACTTTCGAGCTATGTCATTTTTTCAAACGTTGATAATCTTACCTACCTATATCACTCCACAGATGAGACGATCGACACGAGCTTCGTAGACAAAAAAGGCAACCAATCTCTGGAAAGGAGTACGAATTCCCTATTTAATCAACTAAAGAAGATTTACTACTGCAACGGATGGAAACAGAGAGGAGGAAGGAATGGAGAAGTGAACTACAGCATGAGAAGAGGTGAAGGAGTGTGCGTTCGGCGGTGTTTCGCAACCGATGTGGGCTGGCGCGCCCCAGTGAGAACGGCGCGCCCCAATGAGAACGCGCGGCGCGGCGACCGCTCGTACGAAATTTGTTACCACTGTGTTTTAATGGCTTCTCTGACTCGGACACCCCGCGTGCCGAGTTGTCAATGCTCCGGAGACCCCGAAACAGAGGATAACCACATGAGAAAACCCGAGCGACACCAATCGGCACAAAATCTCAAATAGATCGGAGCCCTGACGCTTTCCAAACAAGTCCCAGACCATACTCATGATCCTTGAACGCTTAGGCCTTAAAAATGAAAATTTCAGTGGAAATTCAGCCGAAACGAAATCATCCATGCCACCTATGTGTGCCGATTAACGGTGTGCTAATTGAGACAATCGATAAAACAAAAGACCTCAGGTTCGTAGTAGATAACAAACTGTCGTTTGAAGAGCATTACAGGCTCATTGCTACTAAGACGCAGCAGAGGCTATTTTTCTTATTTAGATCCTTGAAGGCAAGGTCCGGTCAAATTTTGACAAGGCCGAAATTCGGGTTAAATAGAGTGGACTGGCCCAGCTGAACACTGCCTCGACGTTTCACTAGCTATAAGTCCTTACTTCTGGAGAAAACAGCCCTGAAGTTAGGGATTACGGTAGGTGCAAAAATAGTTGGGGACCCTCACAATTCAAATGTGGAATGAATGATACCGCTTTCAGAAATTGATCTAATTCCATGGAATTTCTAGGAAGTTACGAGTGATAAAGTTATCACACATCTGATAACGAAAGAAATTTTTATTTTCATGAATGAATCTTGTCATTACTAAAGGTAAATCTTCAGTGCCCTCCCCCCAAAACTAGTTTTGCACCTTACGGTATTTACAGCAAGATAAGCACGGCCTGAATGAGCGATATTTACACGGCAGTTCTGAAGAATGCGTGATTTACACGGCAGTTCTGAAGAATGCGTGGACGACGGGCACGCAGCGAGGCGCCAAGTGATTTCAAAATCCTATGACGTGGTCATACCTGCCAATGGAAGACACTGTCATCTACCATACACCATAAATAGCGGCGACGGGGCAAATTTATTCGAAATTATAACTATTCGAATGAACATTCGAATAGTTGGCTTCGATTATTGAATAGATTCTAATACCCCTTTTTTGGAGGTCCGATTATTGAATATATTCGAATATCCCCTTTTTTCAGGTCCGATTTTTGAATAGTACTCGAATACTGCGATTTTAGAAATTCCGATAATGATTACGTATTCGATTGACAATTATACGAATATATCGATTCGAATCAATTCGAATGGCGCAACTATAAGCAATACAAATCGTTTCCGCAGATCCGACATACGCTTTGTATACTTCCCTCATGAGTCCTGAACCGCTTAAAGGCACAGGACCAGGGGTGTGCGGCAATTGCCGTTTGCCGGTCATTTTTGGGGTTTGCCGTTACCGTTGCCGTTTGCCGTAATTTTCGGTTAAAACGGCAAATTTTCGGCAAAAATGCGTTAAAACAAAAAGGCCTGGAATGCGCTCTTACCTCAGTATCTGTATTGGTCAGCGATTCGAAGCTGCAAAAAATAATTTTTTGACTAATTCCAGCTACTAGTTCCAGCTCATGTAATGGGTAAGTGTGTCCAATGATCCTGTATTCAATGAAGATATTTTGGCTAGGTCATCAGAGGAGTTTGTTTAGGTTCTAAGTTGGGAGCTTCCGAATGTCTCTTTTTAACCATGCAATTCTTAACCCCTTGTAAAAGCCAAAATCACAAAAAAAAGCTGCTCCAGAAGCATACCGATTCCTGCAGAATCCGAAATTACAAAAACAAAGAATATAAAAGTTTTGGCATAAAAGCAGCCTTTTTAGACATACTAACCTCTTGAAAACTCGTGTAAGTGGGCCCGCTGATCGTCGGTTGGTTGGCTGGTAGTAATAAATGGGACAGGAAAATGATAAACTCTGCAAAAACTTTGTCCGGTTTTTTAAAAATTTAACAATGTTCACAGGGGTCATTCAAGGCAGTGTTCAATGATATTTTCGATGACGAGATCATTAGCTGAAACGAAGGGTTGACAGGGCTATCGCAGCGAGGGGGGGGGGCACTTGACCACGCCCATTTTTCTGCTCTGCAACTACAACTACTGATTTTAGAATGGAGAAAACCCTGGGTTGGTTCTCAAATTGCGCGGCGGCGCGGAAAAACGGGCATGGTCAAGAGTGATGGCTAAGTGCCTCACTCCCCGCTGCGATAGCACCGGGTTGACTCCTTGGCAGAGCTGAGTTTGTTATGAAATGGAGTAGAGTTGAAAAAAACGAAGAATCTCTGAAGGCAACGATCGGATCCGCCTTCAAATTTTCACCTGAAATCAAAATGTCCGAGACCCATTGCTACAACAATGTCGAAAACCGGCTCAAAACGAGTAACCTAGAGCTATATATGGCCAAGAAACTTGAACGTGGTGTGCTCGCCCCACCCACTTCCTCGGTAGCCGCATTGGAAATGGGCGGGGCGGGCGCACAGCATTCATGTTTCAGGGCCGTATAGAGTGATTTATTGTTTGCTCTCAGCCGACGTTGTTGTTGTATTGGGCCTTGTGCCGCCTTGTCGGCTTATTCCACAGAATGGGAAACGCCCAAGAGCAGTCTGGCTGGCTGAACGCACCGCGCGCGACGACGTGAACGCACCGACTCTCCGTCGGGCGCGTCTCATGTACCAGTCGAATTGTCACTAGGTGCCTCTCATTCTGTGTATTCGATCAACATGCCCCTCCGGAGTTTTTGACTTTCGGCGAAAACTCCAAGGCTGTTTTTATCGTGATTTTTGTCTGAAAGGCATCATACACGCTCGCAAACATGGTCGAGATATCAGCATAAATAGGCCCGCACGGCCCCTACCATGTCGTCAACGACGTTTGAAGCGCTGAAAATCATCCAGAATGACATAATTTGAGCAATCATGTCTCGCACGCCCGTATTTTCACACCCCTTCGAGTAACAGAATGAAAAGTTGAACTTGAGAAAACATGTGATAATTGGGAGTGATAGCACTATAAAAAGGGAGTGCACGAGAGAAACAGCTCGATTTACCTGGATATTACATGTTTGTACGCCGATGAAATGCTCCATTTGCAAGAGCCAGCCGGACTAGAGCGGCATTCTCAAAGTGGACGAGAGCTAATCGGTATGTAAATATGTTTTACTCAAGCAAATCGAGCTGTTTCTCTCGCGCACTCCCTTTCGATAGTGCTATCACTATCAATTATCACATGTTTTCTCGAGTTTGACTTTTCATTCTGTTACTCGAAGGGGTGTGAAAATACGGGCGTGCGAGGCATGATTGCTCAAATACCGTCAAATATTGTCATACTGGATGGTTTTCAGCGCTTCAAACGTCGCTCAAGACATGGTAGGGGCCTTGCAGGTATACTTGTTATCCGAAGGTTATTTCTCGGATAATGGATCGATTCGGATAATGCCATTTTAAATTTACCGGATATTGGTTCGATTCAGATAATGCGTTTTTTCAAATTTTTGGATATTGGATCGATTCAGATAATGCCATTTTTTCAATGATGCGGATACGGATATCCGTCGGATAATTTCGGATAAATTTCGGATATTATCGGAACAAGTCTCACACACACACACACACACACACACACACACACACACACACACACACACACACACACACACACACACACAAAATGAGTAGAATAGTAGTTACGAGAAATGGACATATACATAAATTACACGAGTGAGGAAACAAAAGTGAGTCAAATAGTTGATATAAAAAATGGACCGGTCTACTACATTCAACCTAAAATGAACCGATTTTATCCGATTTATCCGGTTTTATCTGGTTTTGATCCGATTTTATCCGATTTTACGCAAGTTTTATCCGTTTTATCCGATTTTATCCGATTTTACGCAAATTTTATCCGTTTTATCCGGTTTTTATCCGATTTTTATCCGTTTTGTCCATTTTTATCCGATTTTATCCGAATGCCTGATCGTTCGGATAATGGTTCGATTCAGATAATGCCGATTTTAAATTTCCCGGATTTTGGTTCGATTCAGATAATGCGTGTTTTCAAATTTTCGGATATCGGATTATCCGAACCTCGGATATCCGGTCGGATATCCGAAATGGAGTGATTCGGATACTAAGGCCTATTTATGCTGATATCTCGACCATGTTTGCAAGCGTGTATGCTGCCTGGACCAGTCTCATCCCTCTTTTGTAGCCTTACGAAGGAGACCATCTAGGCGTAATTTCGAGTGAGCGAAAAGAACCCCGAACCTACTACTTGCTACTAACTGTAAAAATTGACCCCGGTCATAACCTAAACCGCGCGCCGTTGATCGCGTTGTGGACTGTCTTTCACCATAAATGTCGACAAATCAACGCATAATAATTCATCTATTCGCGCCTGATTGTGGTACCGGTATCGGCCACAGTCTTTGGGTCGGCGCACACTCCCACCCCACAACGCTTACTTACGGTTCGCTGCACATGCCCTGATCGACTGCGTCTCGAAAGCGAACGGCCTCGTTGAACTTGATAGAGGCTGTTATATGATCACATATATAACAGCGCTACTGTAGTTCTCTGATCAAATGAGGCTTTCAAGTAGCTTTTGAAATATGGGATTTTTTCTTTCTCTGAAGGCTAGTTAAACGCCAGATACATAGGCTGGCAGATATTGCATGGTTTACCACACGACTAATTAAATGTGGGTGTATTATAGCACAGAACAGCTTTTGCCGTTTGCCGTTTGCCGGCCATTTTTGGGGTTTGCCGTTTGCCGAAATTTCAAATTCCTTTGCCGCACACCCCTGCACAGGACACCCAGAAAAATATTATTTAGGTTTCATCCTTATCTTGGCGAGGGTCACACTCTGATCAATGGTATTTCTGAAATCGTACAAGATCCCGTCAGGGCGGAGGAGATATGGCTCCTTGAAAATGCTTGTATTTTGATGGCGGAAATTTGGTGGACGAGTTGTCTCAGGCCTGTATTTCTCTTGATTCACAGTCGCGGCACGAGTGCGAAACAGGATGAGGAGATAGATCGGAAAGGGAATGAAGAACGACGACTCGATTTGAAATCATCCGTCCCTCTAGCCGCCATTGGGATCGAAAATCAAGAAAGGGGCCGGGCCTCTGGTGGTCGCTTATATCTCGCTTATTTGGAGGGATTGAAGTCTCGCAGTTGGCACGTGTTATACAGGTGGGGTCTACTACACAATTGGACGAAAATCTCAAAATTCATACCTGAGGGTGTACTGTGCCTTTAAGGGCAGCATACACGCTCGTGAACGTGTTTGAGAAAACTACGGAAATAGAATGGCTCAGAACAAAACGCCTACAAACTTTGGGGCGTCAAAAACGACCCTCAATGCCGCTACATGAGTAAGAAGTTGGCCCTGCCCCTTGTATTTGATGTTCTTCTCTAAAACAGGGGTGCTGGGATACTCCCACCATCAGCGACGTTTGTGGGTGGCACAACAAGTACAATAAGGGTTCCCTAAATTTATGAGAGAGTAGAATCATACGTGTTCGTTCTTAAAACCGAAACTATCGGTTATCCCAAAATACTGGAATATTCCAATAAAATTTAAACTTGTAAATGCTAAATATGTGAATGGGCGGGAATCTGCTATCTCATTAATTATGAAAGCCTTTACCTTAGATTGTGTGACTTGAGGGTACAAAACGCCCTCAGATTTGAATTCTGCAGTTTTCATGTAAATGTGTAGTAGACTTCTCCTGTATAACATGTTCCATATGCGAGGCGGGCATTCTTATACAACATCTGATTTTTTTTGCCGAACTGTTATTTGGCGTCGCAGTAGAATACAAGGTTTGCGATAAAGACGGTTTTGTGCTATTATCATTATGAGAAGGAAGATCTGGCCATCAAAGCAGTTAAGTCTAGAAATATGGATGCACCCGAATTCAGTGAATTAGATAAACGGACAACTTCGAAAAAATAAACATCTGCGAAAACGAAACAACACCAATAAGCATAGAAACTTCTAAAACCCTGCTCTTCTAGATTTTTGGATATTTGGGTGAGGACGCAAAATGGCGTCGAAGTATGGTTTTGCTTGAACGCGAGACTATGGACATCGCAGAGCAAATCACATAACGCGCTATTTTCGTGGCGCAATGCAATTATGGTTCCCCCTCAAGGGGTCGTTCATACTTCCGCCGCGGCGCGGTGAAAAGTGGGACAACGCGGCGCATCGTGCCGCTTGAAAAATCGCGCCACTAGGATATATAATCGGGCTGAGTCGAATTGGCGCGGCGACGTCGTAGAATGAAGCAAAACACAGCCTGGAGTAGCTCTGACATAATACAAGGCCGATTGTAATGGGTGATTTCTTCTGCAAAAAAAACGTCTATTATCTTTTGTTTTATAACACCGCACTCGAAAGCAGGTGTTCGAAATTTTTTTCTCTAGAGAAAAATAATTTCAGTAGCAAAAAAATTGAATTTTTCACAACCCAGTCTAATCTATGTACATATACAACGCCTAGGACCTCGGAAGAACTTTTAGCGATGAATCAGAGGAACAAAAATTGAGAAGGTATCCTCTGGTCAGGGTTCGGCGCGGGGTGTGGATATCCACACCGGGGGTCTGAGCTGCGCAATGGTGGATGGAGGGGGGTCTGAGCTCCACCGGAAGACCACATGAACCATTCTGACCGTGGGTAGTAGGTACACTGTCTAGAAAAGTTTTTTGCGAATGATTCGGCAATACCGTTCAATAAACATGAAACCTTGTAGTAATTAAATTAACGTAAATGTTGAAATTATAGTAAAGGTTCTCCCACGATTGAATATAAACATAGGTTCTGGGCGTGTAACCTGGATAGTTGTGTACTGAATTGCAAATAAGAACAGATTGGAAGCTACGGAATGGGGCGGAAGAAAAGAGAGGACGCGATGAATAAAGTTATTGGCAAAGGCGAAGACGACGAGATGTACTAAAGAAGTAAATATGTTATCAGAGAAGAACAGGTCACTTTAATTGTATGGAAACACGCTTTAATAAGTGGTTGGATACGAAAATAGGTGCTTCATCATTATCCAGACCAGACATGGCAAAAACACTCGCTAGTTGAAAAGAGCGTCATCTAATCTGGTAACGTCTCGAATTTCATTCTCCGAAACCCACTCATACACCAAACACACGACCCGGGTTCGATCCCGCAAAATGCTTAATTTTTGCAAGACGTTAGACCTCACATTTTTTGCAAAGTAAGGGTCACGAAAATAAGATATTCGAGCCGAGAGTGGTAGATTTACCCTTTATACAAAATTTCAGTCTCTAAGATGGACGCTGAAAGCTACTTCCCAGTGTGGCCCACACCTGTCGCAGGTGCGATCGCGCTGGAAGTCTACATTTTTGCAAGGTATGAGTCAGTAGAATACGATGATCGAGCCCAACGTGGTCGATTTATCCCATATACTCACTTTCACCGTCCAACATAGATGCTGAACACCGCTATACAGTATAAGGCCTCACACTTTTCCCAGGTGTGATCCCGCTGAAAAGGGGCATTTTTGAAATTTAGGTGTCATAGGAGTAAGATATTTGAGTCCAGCGTGGTCGATTTACCCTGTGTGCAATCTTTTACCGCTTCAGCGTAACGCCGAAGAGCGCTACCTAGGCAGCGGAGCAAGGTAAAAAAACGTAAAAAAACGTCCAAGTTCACAAACCTGGAATAGGGTTTTAAAACACCTGTAACTTAACTTTCAAAAGAGTTACCCCGGGTTTGAGCGAAACTAACAAACTAGGTTGGTAAACCTACCGATTGAAACTTTACTCGCTCCCAGAGGACGCCTTACAAAAAAATTTACTAGGTGTGGACATTTGATGTTTTCAGCATAAATGTCCACACCTAAATGCACTGGCTAAGTGTGGACATTTATGCTGAAAACATCAAATGTCCACACCTAGTAAATTTTTTGTAAAGCGTCCTCTGGGATCGGTTAAGGTTTCAATTGGTAGGGTTACAAGCCTAGTTTCTTAGTTTTGCTCAAACCCGAGGTAGCTCATTTAAGTTTTTCACTTTCTCCTGCATAATATGCATCGGTCTTCAGCGCTATACTGAGGCGGTAGAAGAATGCTCATAGGGTAAATCGACCACGCGGGACTCAAATATCTTACTCTCATGACACCTAAATTTCAAAAATGCCCCTTTTCAGCGGGACCACACCTGAGAAAAGTGTGAGGCCTTATACTGTAGCGGTGTTCAGCATCTATGTTGGACGGTGAAAGTGAGTATATGCGATAAATCGACCACGCTGGACTCGATCATCGTATTCTACTGACTCATACCTTGCAAAAATGTAGACTTCCAGCGCGATCGCACCTGCTAAAGGTGTGGGCCACACAGGAAAGTGCCTTTCAGCGTCCATCTTAGAGACTGAAATTTTGTATATAGGGTAAATCTACCACTCTCGACTCGAATATCTTATTTTCGTGACCCTTACTTTGCAAAACAATGTGAGGTCTAACGTCTTGCAAAAATTAGGCACTTTGCGGGATCGAACCCATGTCGTGTGTTTGGTGTATGATTGGGTTTCGGAGAATAAAATTCGAAACGTAACCAGATTAGATGATGCTCTTTCGAACCAAAAGTCTATACATCTGAAGTAACATGTTCTTCTTGGACTTGCGAAATGAATTTACGAACTCATATTAATTTAAAAACACATTTATTTCTTCGAGACATCCCGTATTCTTGAACTTAGCCAATCACTTCATCTTCTCCACGCTTCTTTTCCACCACATATTCGCCTTAGCTTCCTACCCGGAATCATTCACAATTTCTGGAAACACGTTCAAACCTATGTGTCTTACATTCAACATTAGGAGAGCCTTCACTATAATCAAAACCCTTACTTTAGCTAAGCTTTTCAAAAACGCAGGCAACTTCATGTAATCCGTCAAGAAAAACCTCGTCCGTGATCTTTTTCAATGTCAATGTCTTGTTTTTTTTAAATGGTTGTTCTTCTTCAAATTATACATCTTTTAGAATAAGTTGCTCCTTTTGTTTTAATTTTACTACAAAAACAGACAATTAACACTCCTGGGAGGAGGTCCGAGAAAATCGCCAAAGATTTGACCTATAAACGCTTCTGGGAGGGGGTCTGAGAAAATCGCCAAAAGTTTGCTTTTAGAGGGGGGGGGTCTGAGAAAATTTAGCCTTGTCCACACCTCGTGCCGAACACTGCCTCTGGTTCCAAGCCAGATTTACTATGTGCTCTCGCGCACTTGTACGGAGCGAGGGTAGAGACAGCGAGAAATTGTGGGGAGAAGAAGACGCAGCGTACACAGACGCACGCGACGGACGGAAATAAATTACACTCGGAAATAGAGGCTATGTAAAATAACAGCAAAAAACATATGATGTTAATGCGGATCGCACGCGGCCGCCGCGCCGCCTGCTCTCTCCACGTGCGGCGCCGTTGGAAGATTCCGAGCAGGAAACTCTAAACCCCTTGCGCCTTGCGGCGGCGCCGCTTGATCGATATGGCTGTATTACATCTCGCCGCGCCGCGCTACGGCGGAAGCATAAACGATCCCTAAGCGAGATATGGGCGACCACCACGGGCCACGCCCTTTTCTTGATTTTCGAACTCAATAGAGGCCAGATAGATGGACGAGTTTCTACCGCGTTTTCGTTTTTCACTCCTTTTTCGTTATGTCTGTTCATCCTGGTTTGCTTTCGCGCATTGTCTGTAAATGAAGAGAAATACAGGCCTGAGAGAACTCGGCCACCAAATTTTCACAGTCAAAATATAGGCATTTTTGAGCAGCCATAACCCCATTAGTGAGGAGCTTTGAACGAATCCAGAGATAGAGTTGTGATCAGTGAGTTATTTTGTCCAAGACAAGTTTGAAGTTTGAAAAACAATGTCTGGGTGTCTTGTGCCTTCAAGGAAACCAGGAAAGCTAGAATATATTATGAGATCGCAGCAGAATATTCGAATATTCAGAAAGCCTAAGCATTAAAGGCAGAGTGTTCACGATGATTTTCGTTCCCAAGTTTTCCACGCAAAACAAAGCGTTGGCCACCGAGTGTTACAGAAATTACGAAGAAACGGCGGGAATCGCACTAAAACGTCACATTTCAGTGACATTAATCTCTGGCCTGGACTAGTTGTCCAGTTGTACGAACATGTTCACGGTGGTTGTCCCCAGTGAAAAATGGGGCTAATCGAAAATGGAACAATATTTTAGGCAGAACACTATTAGTTAGGGACCGAAGGAAGGAACGGAGCAACAGAAAGCAAATAATTGTGAAGGACGGGCCCACAAATGATAACATTATCACAACGAACAGTTCCTCTGAGAGTAAAGAGGTGGGGTGAGAGGAAAGGATTTCGTGACCTCCTGGTGCGTTTTTCTCGATTCTTTCGTCATTTATGTTCTAACCGGGGGCCAAACAATCGATCTAGCTATTAATCTCAAAATCGAAGATTATCGTGAACACTGCCTTTAAGTCAACTGTTTTCGAAATTTGAAGCTAGTCCGTACCACTGGTACTGCCGAAGATCGAATCGGTTGCATTTGAACGAGGCTGTTAACGTGGAAAAGCTGCAGACGATCAAAAATTCTATGCTGATTGGCCGACTCGCGAAGCAGCGACTCCATAAGAGCGACAGTCTGGAAAGTTCAGCTCGACCAATTGAGTGTTTTCGACCCCGAGTCATTAACCCACCTCCTCCTGAATCATCACTCCTTCGGCTGTGGCCTTCTCTTCATCCGCTTCAGTTCCGATCGCAATCGATATTCTGTCCATCGGATCCGTATCTTTATCAACCATTTTTAGCTCATCGGTTAACGTTGAGCTTTCCGCATATTCAACTTCTGGAGGTCTTTTTGGCTCAATTCGTAGCGAATGCAATTTAACCTCAGATAGCATCTCCTAGAAAAGTGCATTTGATCACTTGCGAAACATATTAGGTTGATGCAAAAGTTTCCGGACTTTTCACGGCTTTGAATAAAAAACATTTATTTCAAAAACAAAAACGAACAACGCTCACCCAACAAAGTAATTCCCATCACATTCAAGGATCCTTCGCCACCGATTGGGCAGATCATGAATTTCCGACGCGTAGAAATCTAGCTGTTTCGAGTCGAAGTATTCTTCTAGGGCCATTTTAACTTCGTCATCGTTAGTGAACTGTTTTCCATCCAGGAAGTGCTCCATCCAGCGGAACAGATGGTAGTCGGAAGGGGCGAGATCTGGGCTATATGAAGGGAGGGGAAGAACTTCCCAGCCCAGGTCCTGCAGTTTCTGTCGGGTTATCCGACATACGTGTGGCCGGGCATTGTCGTCAAGAAGGCGAACGAAGTTCGTCCCAGGGCGACTGGACCTGAGCTGGGAAGTTCTTCCTCACCCTGTAGCCTAGATATTGCCGCTTCCGACTAAAACCTGTTCCGCTCGATGCATCACTTCCTGGAAGGAGAACAGTTCACTAGCGATGACGAGGTCAAACTGGCCTTAGAAGAATACTTCGACTCGAAACAGCCAGAGTTCTACGCGTCGGGAATTCATGATCTGCCCAATCGGTAGCGAAGGATCCTTGAATGTAATGGAAATTATTTTTATGGGTGAGCCTTGTTTGTTTTTGAAATAAATGTTTTTTATTCAAAGTCGTGGAAAGTCGGAAACTTTTGCGTCAACCTAATAGCTCTGGTTGGAAGTCTCTACCATAGTCCCCGGTCCTAAGTACCTGACCTAATATTTGGAGTTGTTCTTCCTAATAGTGGAATGACCTAGTTTTGTGATGTTGAAACTGATTAAGACCCGACCCTGGCAAATGAAATCGCCCCTTTTCACTAGTGTTCTCTTTGTCAAGTTACGGTCAGGAATGTGTTTAAGCCCGGGAAATGTCGTGGTCTGAAGTCGTGTAGTATTTATGGAAGAAAAGACACTTATAAACCTAGGCTCTCGATAACCGTCAGTTTTCATGAAATCTCAGAAACTAGAATGAGAGTGAGAAGTTGTTCTCTCACACAAAGCGGTCATTCACTGGGTGGGGGTATAACTCACGCGTTTTTTTTTCAATTGGGAATTGCCCACGGAATATTGAAAACATCGGTCGTAATTTTGATCGTTACAGACCAGAGCTGTGCGTTATAACGTTAACGTGTTAACGCATTAACGGGTTAACGCGATTTTTTGAGAAAAATTAACGATTAACGCTTAAAGGCACTGTTCGCGATAGAAATCGCTTTTCTGTTTTTCTGCCTGTCTTGAAACCGGTCCCATTCTGATTCCAATGATGCTTCTGGAATCGTACAAGACCTTCTGGGAATGGAGTTATGGTACCTCAAAAATTGAGCTACGGAAAATGGTGGACGAGTTGTCCGAGGCTTGTAACTTCCGTCTTTTGCAGCCAATGTGAGCGAGCTGACCTGAGTAAAGAGAGAAGTTGAGAAAGAAGGGAAGAACGGGGCTTTTGATCGGAAACCATCGCTCAACTCACGATTTCGAGTGTTCCTTTGTTCACGTCGAGGGGCGGGAAGAGGGAGGACTTGCCCACAATGGCGGGGTTTTCCCACTTTTCTAAGCCGTTTTACGGCTCCTGGGTAGCTTTTCGTCCCGTTTTTTCGACGCTGTTCTGCTTCTGAGAGCCACGAGAAGCGTTTGTCATGGAAAATGCGATGATGAAGTTAATCGCGAACAGTGCCTTTAACGAAAAAGTTGAAAAATCACGTTATTTTGGGTTCGTTAATTGCGGTGGAGTTACGACACTGATTTATATGCTTCAATTGGAAAATTTCAAAAGTGGGGCCGTGCACGTTGAAAAATTTTTGCTTGTTGTGAAATATATTGCGGACCTCAATGTTTCCTACTCCATTGTTTATCTATTTCAGTTAACTCTTCTCAATATTGAAGAATTCAATTTCTGCTCTAAAAAGGAAATGTCAGGTCTAATCTACCTCTTTGCGGTCGAGTAAAGCCCCATTCACAGCTGGTCGCTTCGACTTCAAGACTTGAAGTCGAAGCGACCAACGATACTGCCGCGATCTGAAATCGCTCCGTCCCGCGACTTGAAATCGCTTCGTCTAGCGATTCCAAATCGCTCGGGCGAACGTAATTTCACGTGAAATAGACGGACAATTGCGGAATGAAAAAAAGCTCTTTTTCTCGGCATTCCTACTTTTTTGACATTGTTGCCCTTACCTTCTAGATAAAAGGGTTCTGCTCAGTTTTCGAACAGAAATTGGTTCCAAAAGGCGATGGGGCCGAATTGGCTGGAACAGCAACATGAGCGACTTTTCGGCTCCGTACATAGAATACCAAAGCTTCGACGTCACCTCTCTTTATACCAACATCGACACAACAGCAACAGAAACAGCGTGTGTGAGCTCATTACGCCAACATCAACATGAGGTTCACCTTCTCGACATCCCAATCAGGGGTGTTCGGAAATTTCTGTTTTTCGTTTTCTGGCCGTTTTGGCCTTTCTGTTTTCTGATTTCTGTTTTCTGCAAAACTTGCAAAAATCAGAAAAAAATCAGCAAAAATTAACGAAAACCAGGTCTGTTGGACAGTGCAGCTTGTTTAGTCGTTTATGTGGTTTTGCTCTTATTTGTGTTTAATTGTGCGTTTGCTGCTAAAGGTAGGGTTCGCCATAAGGAATGGTTGTTATGGTATCCTCATGAGAAGGTAAACATGATCATCACAAAAGTGAAAATAGGTGAAAACTTAGAGGGAAAACGCTCAGAAACAAAACATTGCTGGTTGTCACCTTGCCCACAATTAATTAAATTTCTATGTATGTTTGTTTTGCCGTCTTCCGCCTTGCTGTTACACCCTATTCATACTTTCGCGAAGCGGCAAATGCCGCGGATTATCAAGAGAAAAATGGGAAATCAAATGCTTGGTAACGGTATCAAACATCTCATTTTTCATTTTTCTACTGATGTTGCGCGGCATTTGCCGCTTCCGCAAAGCCTTATTAGGTTGCTAAACGAAAAAAAACCAGCACTTATATGAATCGTGTTAGTTGGGGCATGCCCACACCCACCAATTACCTGTTCTGAGCTGTTTTTGTGCGTTTCTCCTGCAACTTTTCTCTTTTCTCACTTTTGTGATGGTGAAACCTGCTTTCTCATCGAGAGAATTCAGCAACTGATTTTATCGCGAACACTGCTCACGTACTCAGTACTTCGGCACAATAGGGGTTGCATCCCAGAGCAAAGATCGAGTGCAAACCTTCGCCAGCGGTATATGATTCCAACACTTGCTGGGGTGCAACCCCTCGATATCCATAGCAACTGCTGCTGTTAGCTGTCAGCAGCAGCTGCTGACGACGAGGGATGCAACCCCTACTGTGCTGACGTACTGGCATTCTCTGAGAAATTCACACGATCAATAGCCAATAAATAGCGAAGAAGTGCCTGCTTTCTGCGTGGTAGCCGGAAAAAGGTCGGGAAGCAGCTGGTTACCGCGTAATAGCCTAGAAATAACCGCCAAAAATGTTCGCCGCGAAATGGACGCCAAATAGTGCTCTCCAAGGGATGTACAGTTCAACTCCGCTTGCCGTTCAGTCCGCAAAGTGCACGCTGATTGCGAAAGCGTGCTGCGGCGCGGTTGCGAATATCCTCAGACAGGGTTGTGGGATCACCTAGGCACCAAGGGCAAAAACCGCCTGGGTAACCCTACATCCCTGTCTGATGATACTCGCAACCGCACCGCAGCACACTTCCGCAATCGGCGTGCACTTTGAGGACTGAACGGCAGGAGGCCCCGCCGAGCTGCAGAAGGCCAAGGTGGCTGCTCTGCGAGCCGGGAAAAGCCGCGTCGCGTGTTGGTGTGCCTGTCACGTCTTGATTATTTATCGGTTATTGCTCGGCTACTTCTAGGCTATTTCGTGAACAAAATTATCTTAGTCGTCTAATAATCGAGAAACAAACAAGAAATATCTGAGAATTAGCGCATCAAGAACCGCTGAGGAGCCTGGTGGGCTATTTCTCGCCTATAACTCTCAGAGTGAGTGTCTTCAATGATGATCTACATGTCATTGACGTGCCATCGCTACTATCAATGTCGTACTAGTTATTTGTGTAGTCTTGTAGATATTGTATTACAAGTATAGCAAAGATGTTCAGAATTACACTCTCTTTCCTCTTGAAGAAAACGTTAAAATGCAATGAGTATTTTTTTCTGAAAATTTTCTGATTTCTGTTTTCTGGCCGTTTTGGCCTTTCTGTTTTCTGACAAACTCGATCTTATGTTTTCTGAAAATTTTTTAAAAATTTCCGCACACCCCTGATCCCAATACAAGACATCGAGAGACTGCTCACCACTGTAGTCGACTTCAATTTCTTCAGCTTCCATAACAACATCTACCTACAAAGACGCGGCTTGGCTATGGGAAACAGGCTCGCCCCACTCCTTGCCATATTGTTTATGGACAGCTTTGAAAGGAGCACTCTGACTTCAGATGTGGTATATTTCGGCCGCTATATCGACGACATATTCATTGCAGCAAAGGAACAAGAAGCACTCCGTAGTATTTTATCGGATCTGAACTCATGGCATGACTCATTAAAGTTGTCAGCTGAAGAACCCGGATCGGACGAGTACCTGCCGTTCCTGAATACCCAAATAAAAATTTCGGATCATCAGGTTCAGACTGCATGGTACACGAAACCTGCATCGAAAAACGTTCTAATCCATTCGCGTAGCTGTCACCCCTCATTCATGAAGAACAATGTTTTCAAGAATTAGGTATACACAGCGAGGAGCCTAACAACTGGAGAGCAACGTTCACACCTGGCGGCCATACCGTCACCCTCTGTCCAATACTGCACTAACCATCCCCTTTGTTAGCGAATCGTTCGCCAAAGATGCCAACGTGGCGGTCCGTGGATCCGCCCTTCCACTTCGTCTTGTCTTCCCCCCCCCTCCCCCCTCCGCCAGCTTCTCACGTCGTCTCGTCCTTATGAAGATCGCTGTAGGAGGAACGGATGTACCTACTGCACAGGGAACAAGAAATTCTGTGAGATGCAGAACGTGGTGTACCGGGTACAATGTGAGGCATGCGGGCAGTTCTATATTGGCGAAACTGGGAGGCCTTCACGATACCGCCTTGATGAGCACATGAGAGCGCTACGGGCACCCCAATCTTACCCGAACAGCGCGTTCTCAAGGCACAGGACATCACACCATACCTTCGGAGACATCCCGAACATGAGTTTCGAAATCGTGCACAGGAATATATCGGACACAGCTGAAAGGAAGATTAGAGAGGCCATAGAGATAAAGTGGCACCTTCCCCGATGAATAACAGGGAAGAAATGAGAGAGGCATTGAGGCTGCTAAGATCACATACAGATTCCTGAAAGTTTAGGTTCCTGGCAAAAGTAAAGATTTGGCATGGTCACAAAAATATACTCAGTTAAAAAGGGAAGATAAAGAAAATGAAAAAAAGGTTTTGAAATATTCCTGAGAACGATTTGGCGTAGTATAATTTGTTTTTCGGGAAATGAAGTGAAATAGTTGAAAGTATGATTTGGCAGTCGAGTTTGAACCAACTATTGATAAGAGTTGTGCAGAACGAGAGATCGCCTTGTCTGTGCTTATCCGTAGAACATATCAAAGCGAAATCACGCGTGAAATGGGAAGCATCGAAACTTTTTCGAGAGCTGTAATGCGGCGGTCTTCACGTATTAGGTGAAGCAAAATCAACACGCGTGATTTCGCTTTGATATGTTCTACGGATAAGCACAGACAAGGCGATCTCTCGTTCTGCACAACTCTTATCAATAGTTGGTTCAAACTCGACTGCCAATTCATACTTTCAACTATTTCAGTACATTTCCCAAAAACCTAATTATTCTACGCCAAATCATTCTCTAGAATACTTCAAAACCTTTTTCATTTTTCTTTATCTTTTTAACTGAGTATATTTTGTGACCATGCCAAATCTTTACTTTTGCCAGAACCTAAACTTTCAGGAATTTCATTTATTTTTCCTAAAGGTTTCGCTTTCTAACATGATTTATGCCTGGTGGTGTTAGATGAAAGTAAACCCACTGATGTCCTGCCCCCCCCCCCTTCTATGACGTCCTGCATTCTGTTACATCTTGCACACTCCCACTGATGTCCGGCGCACTTTCATTTGGGTCCCACACACTTTCTAGGGCGTTCTGCGCACACCCATTTGGGTCCCGCACACTTTCTACGGCGTCCGGCGCACTCCCACGGGTCCCGCACACATTCTACGGCGTCCTGCACACTCTCATTTGGGTCCCACACACTTTCTAGGGCGTTATGCGCACACCCATTTGGGTCCCGCACACTCTCTGCGGCGTCCGGCGCTCCGCCTGGGTCCCGCACACTTTACGGCGTTCTGCGCATTCCCACGTGGATCCGCACACTTTCTACGGCGTCCGACGCACTCTCGTTTGGGTCCCGCACACTTTCTACGGCGTCCGGCTCACTCTCATTTGGGTCCGCACACTTTCTACGGCGTCCGGCACTCTCGTTTGGGTCCCACACACTTTCTAGGAGCGTTCTGCGCACACCCATTAGGGTCCGCACACTTTCTACGGCGTCCGGCGCACTCCACTTGGGTCCCGCACACTTTCTGCGGCGTCCGGCACTCTCATTTGGGTCCCACACACTTTCTAGGGCGTTCTGCGCACACCCATTTGGGTCCACACAATTTCTACGGCGTCCGGCACTCCCACTTGGGTCCCGCACACTTTCTACGGCGTTCTGCGCACACCCATTTGGTCCCACACTTTCTACGGCGTTCTGCGCACACCCATTTGGGTCCCGCACACTTTCTACGGCGTCCGGCGCACTCCCACTTGGGTCCCGCACACTTTCTACGGCGTTCTGCGCACACCTATTTGGGTCCCACACACTTTCTACGGCGTACTGCGCACACCCATTTGGGTCCCGCACAATTTCTACGGCGTCCGGCGCGCACTTGGGTCCCGCACACTTTCTACGGCGTTCTGCGCACACCCATTTGGGTCCCGCACACTTTCTACGGCGTCCGGCTCACTCTCATTTGGGTCCACACACTTTCTAGGGCGTTCTGCGCACACCCATTTGGGTCCCGCACACTTTCTACGGCGTTCTGCGCACACCCGTTTGGGTCCCGCACACTCTCTATGGCGTCCGGCGCACTCCCACTTGGGTCCCCACACTTTCTACGGCGTTCTGCGCCCACCCATTTGGGTCCCGCACACTTTCTACGGCGTCCGGCGCACTCCCACGTGGGTCCCGCACACTTTCTACGGCGTCCGGCGCACTCTCATTTGGGTCCCGCACACTTTCTACGGCGTCCGGCGCACTCTCATTTGGGTCCCGCACACTTCTACGGCATCCGGCGTACTCTCATTTGGGTCCCACACACTTTCTAGGGCGTTCTGCGCACACCCATTTGGGTCCCGCATACTTTCTACGGCGTTCTGCGCACACCCATTTGGGTCCCACGCATTAACTACGACGTTCTGCGCACACCCATTTGAGTCCCGCACACTTTCTACGGCGTCCGGCGCATTCCCACGTAGGTCCCGCACACTTTCTACGGCGTTCTGCGCACACCCATTTGGGTCCCGCACACTTTCTACGGCGTCCGGCGCACTCCCACTTGGGTCCCGCACACTTTCTATTTCTACGGCGTCCGGCACACTCTCATTTGGGTCCCACACACTTTCTACGGCGTTCTGCGCACACCCGTTTGGGTCCCGCACACTTTCTACGGCGTCCAGCGCACTCCCACTTTGGTCCCGCACACTTTCTACGGCGTTCTGCGCACACCCATTTGGGTCCCACACACTTTCTACGGCGTTCTGCGCACACCCATATGGGTCCCGCACACTTTCTACGGCGTCCGGCGCACTCCTACTTTGGTCACACACATGTTCTACGACGTCTTTCGCACTCCTGCTGGGGTCCCGCACAGTATCTACGGCGTTCTGTGGCGCACTTCTGAGTCACACCGTGCGGCGTTTCAAAAGTACTTCCGAGATCCCGCCGTATTGATTGAAGCGTTGCCCCGTCAAATCCTGAGCAAAAGCCTATCAGTAACGGTGTTTATTTCACTAGTTCATTTTTACGAATAAGCAAACGTCGGTTGGTTTTTAATAACATGTTTACGTGTTTTTGTCTTTCTTTACCCTCAATTTTGAGGCTCCGCATAAAATTGAGCTACCAACATCAAAATTTGACAGGAGCTAGGTGCAAACAAACCCAGCTTCCTGGTCAAAAATGAGCTCTAGCTCAACGATAAGTGTTCCAACAAGATCGTGAACGCCAACTGAAAAAAAGGAGATGAACATTTTTTCGACCAAAATGACGTAGTTTTTGACTTACTTTTTCTCGAATCTCAGGTAACCATTCCGGACCATTTTTTGAACAGTTATTTACCTTTCTAAAGTATATTAAATGCAAAAAAAAACGGTCTTCCTACGTTTACTCTGGACCCTGATACTGAGATCAGGGGGTTGCGCGATGGCGAATCAAAGCCAAATCTGGTGAGCGCTTCGCGCTCACCACAATTAGAGCGTGATAAGACTGAACACCACCGCCATCTAAACACCAGTCCTATTTTTGGGCATTGGTCATTTTCGTGGGTCGCGAATCGGTCATCGGCGAGAACTCGCTTTTCCCTCTCCTTCCCACCAGTACGTTCTCACCGCCTCCGCATCTTTCATTGCTATATACGTAGTTCATACATAATTTTTAGCCGTCTGAAGAAGGGTCTAAGATCCGAAACGTTGCGGATAAAGAGATTCAACATCTATTTCAACGCATAATAGCTTCAATATCGCTCGAGCAACATAAAACTAAAGCTAAAGTTACCAATTGCTGGAAGCCGGCATGAAATGTAATTTTTCGGTAGCCTCATTACATTTTCTCATCTCTCTCATCGCAAAAGTATGATTAATCCTCGTTTTTCCCTTTCGCATGTCGTATTTTATGTGAGTGAACTGTGACGTCTGCAATTTTGCGCCGCATAAGCAAGGTTGTGACGAAAGATTGCGGACTGGTCGCTTCGACCACACGAATAGACGCGATTAGTCGAAGCGGCCTAACAAAATTAAGCAGATCGCTTCGACCAGCTATGAAATACTCCAGTTGCTCGGCGATCGTGACTGAAGCTGCAAACTTTTCCAAGCCGTCGCGACTCAGTCCAAGATCTGTCGGCGCGATGAGTTGTCTAACTGTTGGTAGTGCCGCGACTAGTCGAAGCGACCTGCTATGAATGAGCCTTAAAGGCAGTGTTCACGATAATCTTCGATTTTGAGATTAATCGCTTAATCGATTGTTTGGCCTCCGGGTAGAACCGAAATGACGAAGAAACCGAGAAAAACGCCCTAGAAAGGCACCAAATCCTTTTCTCTCACTCCACCTTTTTACTCTCACTGGAACTGATCGTTGTGACAATGAAATCTTTTGTGGATCCGTCCCTTGCGATTCTCTACTCTCTACTGCTTCGCCCTTTCCTTCGGACCCTAACTAATACTGCTTTGCCTAAAATATTCTTCCAATTTTGATTAGCCCCGATTTTTACTGGTGACAACCACCGTGAACATGTTCATCCAGTCGGACAACTAGTCCAGGCCAGAGAATAATTTCACTGAAGTAAGACGGTTCAGGCCGTTTCAAGCCGTTTCTTCGTAATTTTGGTAACACTTGGGGGCTAACGAATTGTTTTTTGTGAGAAACTCGGGAACGAAAACCATCGTGAACACTGCCTTTAAAGGCACAGTACACCCTCAGTTATGAATTTTGAGATTTTCATGTAATTGTGTAGAAGACCCATCCTGTATAACACGTGCCAAATGCGAAATTTCAATTCCTCCAAATAGCCGAGATATAAGCGTCCACCACAGGCCCGACCCCCTTCGCTCACCACCACAGGTCCGACCCCCTAACAGATTTTCGAACTCGTTAGCGGCTCGATGGATGGATGAATACCAACAAGTGGTCGTTCTTCAGTCCACTTCCGGGCTGTCTCCTCATCCTGTTTTGCTCTCGTGCAGCGATTGCGAACGAAGAAAAATAAAGGCCTGAGACAACTCGTCCACCAATTTTTCACTCTCAAAATCTATGCATCTTTGTACAGCCATAACTCTGTTCAAAGGGGATTTGAACGATTTCAGAGATATCACTGTGATCAGCATGTAACTCTCTTCAGGATGAGCACGAAATCTGAAAATTAATTTTTTGGATGTCCTTTGCCTTTAAGGCACCCAACGAGGGTTGGGAACGGGGATCGAAGACCGGGTTCCAAATCTGGTGTACCGCACTACAGACTAAACCGAGAAACGGAATAAAATCTGCGTCAAGTGTGCACATATACAAAACCAATCCGAAGAGCGGCGAATGCCGTAGAAAAAACTCACGCTACTAGCGCCGTCATCAAGGTTATTCGCGCGAAGGGTGAATTTGCTGTGCGACTGGATATCAATCAGCGCAAAGAGTGAATTCGCCGCCAGTGATAGTTAACTATCATTATCAATCTTGACCGATGAGTGCGGTCTGTTTTGCATATGATAAACAATTTCAGCAAACCCGCGCTGGATATGCTGCAGGCAAAAATGAAGAAGGCTGCTTGCTATCGTGATCGAAGTTCAGGGGTCGTATTCGCCATCAACCCGCCGGGAAGTCGAAGGGGAGATGAGATGAAATTTCAGTTCAAAATGCGCGCTCCACGGCCACCTCTCGCCTCCCTTGGCTTCCCTCCCGCCCGCTGGAATTTTCGAATCGCATAGCTGAAGAAATGCCGCTTCGCGATGGAATCTTTATCTTTTCGCAGTGATATCGATACGGAACACAGTTTGCATTTCCATCTTACATGGTGTTAGATGGGTTGATCTGCTCCTCCGCCGCACGCGGTATCATCCCTTCCGCTTCCCTTCGGCTTCCCTCGGCGGGTCGTTAGCGAATACGACCCCAGAGCTTACACAGAGGGCTCCTAAAATATCTACCTCGTGGGGGCTAATTTTCTTTCCACTGCGAGACTCGCCACCCCACAGTGAGTCGTTCCGGCTCCGGCCAGCTAGGATCCGTGGTCGGAAAGGATCACCAAAATCTTGCACTTTCACCCCAATTTCGCAGTAAACTCGCATCATTTCGCGTAATATTCACTTTATTTTCACGGAGTATTCTCCTCATTCTCACCTATCCTAGCGGCAAATTCACCCATACAGTGAATTTAGCGCTGCCAATTAGGTCTTCATGGCGACTAGTAGATGAGCGTCAAGTGTTTTTTGCTGAGGCATCAAGTCTCGAATTGGCAGAGTACGTACCTCAGCAAGTGGAGCACACCACTTGGCAACACGTTCCAGACACCCCTTCTGGAGTCCTATCCACTTTCATCCTGTTTACAATTTTCCAGGTTGCAGTGCACCCTCCAGATGCGCTTATGATTCTTCACACGGCGCACTCTGCACATGAAGCGCTACTCAGTTTCTACCACGCGACGCACGCTTTACATAAAGCGCTACTGCCTTTTTACGACGCGGTGCACGCCCTCATGAAGCGCTGACCATTCTTCACGACGTCCTGCTAAAGTCATCTAGACGCCCACCCACTCTCCATGACGTCTTCATCTGAAGCCCTACCTACTTTCCATGGCATCATCTGAAGGCCTACTCCTTTTCCACGAAGTCCTGGCCAGTCCATCTAAAGCCCCACCCACTTTCCACGACGTACTGCTGACCTCATTTGAAGGTCAATTTTTTTTTGTGGGACCTCTGATGAATTATCGATTTTTGCTGTTGTTAGGTAATGTTTTTGAATTGGTTAACGAAATCCAAAATTAACGTGTTAACGAATTAACGGATTAACGCGGTTTTTTTTTCGGAAATTAACTATTAACGCTTAACGAGAAAACAAATTTTCATCAACGCACACCCCTGTTACAGACCATTCAAGAAGAATTAATTTTCTCTGGAGAATGGTACATCTGTTTCTTTTGATCAACTCTTTTCTATTGATTTTTGAATTGATGAAGTGAGATGTGAAATGAAAGAACCCGCTTTAATGACCGCGATCGGTGGCTACGCTTTTGCAAAAATAGGACCAACTGAGGGTAACTCAAATGAAGTTAGTTATGAGTCATACTATAACTGGGTGAAGAATATAAAAATGCGCACCTACAGTTGTTAGGTCCTCTGTCTGATAAGGACAGAGGGTATCCCCGTTATTGTGGGCAGAAAGATACGGGACGTGAGTAATCAAAGTTTGGTGATTAAATCGGCGACACCACACAGAACAGTGCATAGTAGTCGATGCGGGTTCGCTGATGCATCCTCGCGGAGCCGGTGCGATTTTAACACGGAACCGCTGCGGTACTATCGAGCCAATGTCGCGGCGTTGCCGAGGCTCAAGGCACTGTAACAGAATTGTTTCGACACATTGCTGACCGCGGAACCGCTGCGGCACTACCGCGGAAGTATTGCGGCACAGTTGACGGTCGCGTTACTTTCCCGCCAATGCCGCGGGAAACTTTCTCAGAGTTCGCGGCGTACTCGTTGGCGTATCTCACGGTGTGTTTACTATTCGACCGCGATCTAGATAAAAGAAAATTACTCGGAGAAATACAACTATAACGCACGTTTTCGAACAGCCTTGGACCTTTCTGAGAAACTGCTCTATCTTGGGCATCTCTCCCCCTCTGACCTTTCAATATTGTTCTCCGCTGCGCGCTAACAACTCAAATACATGCAGTTGGGTAGTATTTCAAGCTTCCCAAAAATACGACTCCTAAAAAACCGCGGTTGTCTCAAACCACCTCCTTTCCAAACTGTACGACACCCCTTATTCCAAACTGATCACCGTCGACTCCGTCAATACAGTTTATAGTCAAGCAGCGATATTAACCAAAACGGATGTTTCCCACGACGTGTACACCAGGGGTGTGCGTTAGTAAGAATTATTTTTTCGTTAAGCGTTAATCGTTAATTTTCGGGGAAAAACCGCGTTAACCCGTTTAGCGTTAACACGTTAATTTTGCATTTCGTCAACCATTAAAAAGAAAAACATTACCACTCAAAATCAATAAATTATTAGATCTCCCATATCAATCAGTGCCATACAGGACCCGGCGCGTAATAGCTCAGATAGAGACATCACACTTCCCGCGGTACCATTAGCCGACGTCCGTAACCCCTCCGCAGAAGGCCAATAGATCGGTCGCGAGCAGTCGGCAGCGCTGTTTCGTTGACTGCCCGTATACGGTGAACACGCACTTTGCGGCCCTTCTGCCACCGCCATACGGCTAATCTGCTGACGGACAGAAGACAATCCTAAAACATTTTGCGGCACATCTAAAAATCACCCTTTAAATAAAGGTCTCTCCTAACAAAATTCGAAAAATCCGCTCCTGGGGATTTCATCTTGAACTGCATTTGACAAGTAAGGGGTGAGCTTCTGCAGGGGAAGCTTCCTACACCCACTGCTTCTTACAGCCTTCCCATTCGCAGATACCATTAACGAACAGTGGTTCACCTGCCCAAGGCCAGCGTCGCAAACAGCGCGGGTTTTGGAAAGGGTCTCAACACAGCATTATTTGCTCGACAATTGTTCAATGGCTCCACTCTGAGTGGGTGGTGCAATGATGATATCAGAGTGGGAATCGATGAGTGAGTGTTCGATGACCCCCAGCGATAGCCGACTGCCCGCCGATACTCCGCGGAAAGACGGTAAAGCCTCTCTGTCAGCGGGAAGTGGGGCGCTGTGCCACGCCCACAAAATTGGGGCCGCGCGAAGTCGACTAGCCCGACTTGGCCGGCGGGAAGTGAGCTGTTTTTATCTGAGAGGGCCCCACAGGAGGTCTGAGCTCCGGAGATGTCTGATCTTCAGAGGAAGACTCAATGGAAAATTGTGTATGTGGTGAAAACCGTCCGGAGCAGTTTCTCATATGAATTCAACTATGCATTGCGATTTGACTGAAATGCTGTTTGGAATGAGGTGCTAGTGACGGTGGTCAATTAGAAAATTTTTGGTGAAGTCATATTGAAGGTGTTCCCAAAATGATTGACAAGACATATCCTCAATGTGAAATGTCTAAAGCAGTTTGACTACTAAATGCTGAAGAAATTCTGCGAAAGAATTCTATGAGTACTTAACTACTAACTCTTAACTTATAACTTATAGTAAGTAGAGCTGATATTTGAGTTTACTTACTTTGTTAGATGTGGACCCACAGTGCATTTTAAAGACGAACCCACAACAGGTGTTCTTCAATGACACTCTTCAGATTTGTCGATGGTTGCTATAGTATGAAGTCTACCTCCTCATAGCCAGGATTTTTACATTTACTACTTACCTCACAACCTTTTAACAAGGAGATCGGGGTCTGGTTCACATAGGGCAGGTCCTACTCCCTTCATAGGGACGTGGTCCCACCTCCTTCCGTAGGAGCTGTTCTCCCCCAACAAGGATACGGTCATTTTGCTCTCGAGCTCACCTCATAAAACAGTGTGCTGACCACGTTCTTCGGAGCTTTAGCTTTTCCACAATAAGTGAAATCGAAAAATGCCTGCGGCGCTGTGCACAAATTAATCAAAGCTTGCGCTTACCAATTCAAAAATTTTCTTTGGTTGCGGCATCGATTCATTAGATGCAATTACACATCACACGAATACACTACATAGTAGCTGCGACAATTCAATTTTTTGGTAAATTCTGTAGCTGCAGTTACTATGAAACTGCGGTAAGGAATTGCAATTAGCTTTATTATTTTGGCGCTACTTTCACCGAAAAATCGCCGAAAAAAGCAAGAATTTTGGCGGCGGCGAAATTTGTTGACTACTAAATCTAATTAAAGGAACTGCACAACATTTTAAATGATCTGTTTCACCGCCGAATTTAATTTGAACCATTTTGTAACATTTGAAAGGATTTGTTGTCGGATCGCCACTGGGTGTGCCTAAAGCACTCCAGCGGAACATCTTCATGCTGAAGCCCGTATTCTGCCTGTTAAAGGCAGCATACACTCTTACAAACATGGTGGAGATAACAGCATAAATAAGGCCACACGGCTCCTACCATGTCGTCAACGACGTTTGAGCGTCAAAAACCATACAGGATGACAGTATTTGACAATGTTTGAGCAATCTTGCCTTCCACGCCTGTATTTTCCCACCAATTCGATTACGAAAATGAGAAATGAAACTTGAGAAAACATGTGATAAGTTAGAGTGATAGCACTATCAAATCGGAGTGCACGAGAGGAACAGCTTGATTTACTTGGATATAGCATGTCTGCATACCGATTAACTCTCGTCCACTTTCGAGAATGTCGCTCTACTTCGGCTGACTTATCGAAATGGAGGATTACATCGGTGAACAAACATGTTATTTTCAGGGGAATCAAACTGTTTCTCTCGTGCGCTCCCATTTGATAGTGCTATCACTCTCAATCATCACATCTTTTTCTCAAGCTTCATTTCTCATTCTCGTACTTGAATGGGTGGGAAAATACAGGCGTGGAATTCAAGATTGGTCAAACATTGTCAAATACTGTCATCCTGGATGGTTTTTGGCGCTTCAAACGCCTTTGAAGACATTGTAGGGACTATACTTTGACCGAATCGAATGATTACAAAAATCATTTGACTGAAAAAATCGACTTCGAATAATTCGATAAGTCGAATATTCGAAAAAGACGAATTCCCGAATCATTCGAAAAGTCGAATATTCGAAAATCTACGAAAACATTTGAATGAATTTGATAGTCGGCTTTTTCAAATAAAATGTTTCTCCTGAACATTTCACTCACCCACGAGCAGGTTGCGCGCCAAAGATGCACAATGACGCAAGTCGTAGATGTGTTTGGAAATCAAGGTAGAGCGAAACTATCAATGATGACTCACTCATGTGGCACGCGACTCGTGGGGAACCTTTCATAGTCCTCACTGTAAGAACCTAGTGCATACTTGCGTCGCGGTGACGGTGTCGCGGTGTAGGAACTAGTACAACCCGCCGCTCCCAGCACTACACTCAATCGCGCCTAGCCTTGACAGCCGTCGCGCACGGCGAATCCCTCAGACAAAAACCCACTCCACGCCCCGCTGAAAAGCCGGTGTCGTCAGCGGGGTAGAGCCCAACATCCAAAGTTTTGTCGCTCGCGGTAGTGGCCTACGCGGGCGTGGTAGCGACTGCATTGAGCTAACAGCTGCCCCGTGCCCGGGAGACAAGCCCCCCTGAATTTATTTTTCCAAAAAATATACACAATCACCGGCGCGAAATGTAGCTAGCACACCGACACGCGACGCGGCTGGCACGACAACGCGCAACGCGGCTAGTGCCCCGAGCAACAACTGGGGCCGCCAGCGGTTGGGCGGAGCTTTCAACGTTCAGGCGGGGTCAAGCACCTCGAACATGGGTAATGGGTATGTGCAGTCGTCTGAGTCCTGGCTCGGAAGCGCGTCGTATGTTTTCCTCGGAAATTAGAGTCTTAAGCGTCGAGCCTCTTCTGGGTTCACGCTTCGCCCGTGATCATCCCGTCCTTAGTCCCGCGATAGGCACGCTCTCGTGTCAAGAGGGCGAGCACATGCCTATCGCGTGTCTCCGGAAAGACGAACGGATCGGAGTGGACGTGGAGCTCTTTTTTGTCTGAGCCAGTGGGAGCTGTCTCATACAAAAACCCGCTCCACGCCTCGCTCAAGAGCCGGCGTCGCCAATGGGATAGTGGCTGTGGGCCCAAGATTCGAAGTTTTGTCGCTCGCGGTAGGGGCTACGCGAGCGTGGTAGCGACTGCAATGAGCGAGCGGCTGCTTCGAGCCCAGGCGACAAGCTCTTCTGAGTTTATATTTTCTCATAAATATACTCACGCGGCGGGCACGCCAACACGGAACGCGGCCGCTGCGCCTAGCATCAACGAGGGCGCTAGCGGTTGAGCGGGGCCTCTAGCGACCAGGCGGGGTCATGTAACTCAAACTTGGGTAATTGAACCGACGACACTCGACCCTTTGTTGCTCAATTTGTTGGCGATTAGTTGCTCAAAAAACGCCACAGAACGTCGTTTTGCAAAAAAAAGAATGCTCGATACTGTTTCTTATACATAGCGTAATCAGTAGAAAGGAAGGAAAACAAAGACAGAACTCAGCTTTGTGTTCGGAAACCGCGAATGGACAACGTAATAGATCACAGACGATTAGACCCTATTATAAAAAGGTAACAAAAATGCAACACACTGTCATGAAAAATATTTGTGCATTCGATAATGGACGTAATATTGCGTCAACTCCATTTGCAGGCGACTGGCTGATGACCGATCAGTGGCCGTATTCAGGAAACTGCGGGAGCCTCCCAGGAAGTCCCGGGAAATTCCCATAGTTCCGCGAATACGGCCACAGGTCGTTGAGGACTCTCTTTCGCTGTGATCTCGTCGCACGCGCGACGAATTGTGCACTGGGCCTAAGGGCGGAAGCACGTGACGCTTTGAAAGTTCTCATAGCGCGGCACGAACGGGACGCGTGAAAAACAACTATGAAAACTCCGGCGGCACCGCCAGTTCGGTGTGGGTTGAAGTTGGGTCCTAACTGTGACATGCTTAGAATTTCCTGGCTTGCACTCGCGTATACGGTACCGTAGGATAGTATTACAATATACATAGTTGATGGAGGGAGGCCGGGAGAAGCCAGCCTATCGTTTGGAGAAGCCAAACAAATGCAAAAACAGTTTATATAGAGAGGCCGGGCAAGGCCGCTATACCGTTTGGCGAAGCACAATGAATGCTACATATAGTTGTTGCAGGGAGGTCGGGAGAAGCCAGCCTATTGTTCGGCGAAGCCGAGCAAGCTACATATGCCTACTGAAGGGGAGGCCTGAGGAAACCGGTTTACCGTTTAGCGAAGCAAATTGAGATGCTTCAAAGGGTAAACGGAGGAGACCGGGAGAAGCCAGCCTATCGTTCGGCGAAGCCGAACGAGTGCTACAGGTAGTTAATGAACGGAGGCCGAGGGAAGCCGGTGTACCGCTTGGCGAGGCTAAATGGATGCTACACATGGCTTGTGAAGGGAGGCCGTGGGAAGCCGGTCTACGGTTTGGCGAAGCCGAACGAGTGCTACACATGGCTTATGGAGGTAGGCCGGAGAAGCCAGCCTAACGTTCTGTGAAGCCAAACGAGTGCTACATGTAGTCAATGGAGGAAGGCCGGAAGAGCCGACTTATCGTTTTGCGAAGCCGAACGACAAGCGATGGATTTCGGTGGAGTCACGAAAGCTATTCTTAAAAGCAGAGATTTTTTGAATAAAAACCTACTTATCATAGTGTTCACTAGCAATTTCGTTCTTCATTGACGGATTCGTTACACTTTTTGTTAGATCTGAACAGGCTATCTGCAGAATGGGACGGCGAAGCCAGCCACCGAACCGGCGCTGGACGGTTCGCCAGCGGCCCTGGGCGGCGTTAGCAGCCAGGCGCAGCTGGTAGTATTACAATTCTTAATGTTGGAGTGAACCTAAACTGAGAAGGGAGTATTTATTGAAATGGTGAAACCGCCATGGCGGCCCACGCGTGCCGCGCTTGCGGTGAGGACTATGACAGATGCCTAAGACGGCGGCGAGTTGCGATAGTCTATTTGTAAAACCGGCGCACGAATTATTGTTTTGCACCTACTTCCTATCGGAATTAGATGATGAGAAGCAGTTGTTGCATTATTTGTCACATATACGTGATATTTCATATATTTTTCTGATCTAGTTCGTTTAGTTGTTTATGAACAGCTCAGTTTTAAGCGATGCCGTTTTCGGCGTAAAGCTCCGCGGTTTTCCTTGTCACTAGTGTGTTCAGGGGGCTGGAAAACCTAAATATCAACGTTTTCGGGATTTCATCTTTCTGAGAACTTTTCATATAACGCTTTTTACAATTTTTGATCGTTTCATTGTTTATGAGCATTTTGAATAAACGCTGACTAAGGCATCTTCCTATTTGTCAAACTACATGTTTGAATCAGAATTTACGAATACGTCTCTCTTCTCAATATGGCTTGCGGTTCTCACCTGCCCAGGGTGAAAAAGCTTATATACGGACCTCCATACCGCCGGACAAAGCAACAGTTGCAACCATGCCCGGAATCGGAGGATATCTTGGCTTGGCTACATGAGAAATAGCAACATCTAGGATGAAAATCCTATTTGATGGCGCAGGGAAGTTTTCCAAAAGATATGAATATTGGATTTGGAGGCATTTTTCGAGCACAACTGTCAGTGTCATTCAGATCTGGGCAGACCTCAGTCCGTTTTTGTCATAATTAAAGGTCTGTAGGGCGATAAAACGTAACGATAGCAATGTCAGAGATGTGCTGCAGGACTTCCCTCATCTAGCCTGCATTCACAAAGCCAGACTTCTAAAATTTGCGCAAAGCAAGTTTTAGAAGTGTATTGGGTAATGTGAAATTTCAGATTGAGATGTTGATGAGAGCAGCTTCATTAAAAAATGACTTGTGGTGTTCAGGTAATCTTCTTCAAGTTCAATAAGATCATATGAACACCAAAAACATTTTACTGAAATAATGGTGCTCTCATCTTCACTCGAATCTAAAACCTTACTTTACTCGGATCGACTGGAGTGGTTCCTTTAGGAGACATCGAAGAAGTGTGGCGTTATGAGTGAGTGCAGATTAGATGAGGAAGTTCCGAACCACTTCTCTTGCATTGTTGTCGTTACGTTTTATAGCCGAACAGACCTTTAAATTATGACACAAACAGACTCACGTCTGCCGGGGTCTGAATGCTCTTACCGACCGTTGTTGCTCAGTAAATGCTACTCCAAAATCCACCATTTATCTCTTTCTAAAAAAATCCCTGCACCTCAGATAAGATAGAATTTTCATTCTAGGTGTTTTTATTTCTCATGTAGTCCGAAACTTTCAGCCAATATTTTCTCCAAAGTCGAGGCAGAGGTTGTGATGAATTTAACTTCGTCCGGAAGTGTGATGAGGGTCCGCATCTGAGAGCATTTTTCACCTGGGCAGATGGAGAAAGAAACCGCTCATTATTGAGAAAAAGAAGTATTCGTCAATTTTGATCCAAACATGTAGTTTGATTTAAATAGGGGGAAACTGTTTGAGTCGGTGTTTATTCAGAGATGTTCATAAACTATGAAATGGTCAAGAAGTCATAAGAAAACGTTTTTAAGGAAAAGTTCTGAGAAAAAATGAAATTCCAAAACCATAGATATATAGGTTTTCCAGCACTCTGAATACAGCAAAGCGTAGTAACCACCGCGAAGCTTCACGCACCGGAAAGCGGTACTGCGATTAAAAAATCGAGGTTGTTCGTCAAAAAAAAGAGAAACGCACTGCATAGTCAAATGTCTCTTGAATAGTTTGTTAGCTTCCCTATTCGATGCAGTTTAGTTCAATCCTGAAAGAAAGATAGAATACGCTAGCTGCAGTAATTTAGCTTTTTTTCTCGAAAGTAGTGGAAATGACATAAAGAATTTTTTGGCTTACTCGAAAAGTCGAATAGGAAAAGTTTGAAAAATTATTCGACAGTCGATTGAGAAAGTCGGCTTTTTATTTGAAAGGTTCAAAATCCCGAATTATTTCGGAAAGTCGAACATTCGAAAAATGAAATTCCCGAATTATTCCGAAAAAGCCGAGATATGCGAAAACTTCAAAATTCCGAATCATTCCGAAAAGTCAACGAAGATTTTATGAAAATTTAAAAAGTATAGTGGGGGGACCGCGTGGGCCTATTTACTGCTGTTATCTCGACCACGTTTGTGGAGTGTTAACTTTAGAACGGTCAATTTCAAGCGCAGCAACTGGTTACTAATATCGTCAAGCAAAGCATTGTCACCCATTAAGAAGGATTGTGAATCCTGCGAGAGAGAGAGAGATATCAGAAGCTGCCTTTTGAGGAGCTCCCGAGAAAGTCAATGTATAATGGCGCGATGGACAGACGATCGTCTTGGTCTTTTTTACGTGCGGAGCGTACCCGATTCGTTAGGGATCACTTGAGTAAAGAAGGCTGCATCAACCCCATATTGGGGATCGCTCCACCTGAAGTCAGCAACACCGAAGAAATAGAACTCCGGTGAGGCCGTCTAGATTTTCCCTTGCCTCGTTGCGCTGCGGGCATTCCCTATGCTGATGTCATACTTGCATAGGATCGCACAGCAGTAAGCCTGACGATCGCCCGGATTATGTGGTCCAACTCCTGGCCACACTACAGCACATCTATTCGATTGTCCGAAGAGGCCCATTTTCCACTCAACGACTTTGGATTTGTGGTTGAATCCAACTTCGGTCGCCCGTTTCTTGAACCTATGACGAAAAACCTTCTGCGGCTGCAAAGAAGAAGGAAGAAAGAGTCAACAAATTCTTTTAAAATGTTGTGAAATTCAATCGGCGCTAGATTTGGCGGTGAACACAGTCATAAAATGTTCTGAAAATCCTCTCATTCGATTTGGCGATTAACAGGGAAGTCTCAAAATGTTGTGAAAAATGTTGCAAATGAGTTTGGCAGGCACACTATATTTAAGTCACAGTCAAATCACGCGCTTGGAGGGGATTCCGCGTCGAGTTCAATTCGGATCAAGCTAAGACAACAATAAATCCTAACAGACATAAGATAACACTTTTTACAAGGACTTCTAGCAATAAGTTTGCCTCGAGGCAGACTGGGAGACAATTCAGGGGTCCCATTATGCATGTTAGTTTTTTCTATAGTACTTGTGTAAATTTGTACGTCAGGGTAAGGCCCCTTTCAGAGTTCGATCACCGCGCGACGCGATGCGGATGATAAAGCATGAGTATTGAAGTCGAGATCGCGTCGCACGTCCGATCTGTATTCAAAACTATGTCATCGCGGCGATCAGCGGTTGCACTCTAAGAAAGAGGCTTAAAGGCATCGTACGCGCAGAAAACCGTACTACTATTTTTTCATGTTTTTGTGTAGCTTGGCCTCTCCTAGTGAACAAAAATGTCAGGAAGGGGCCCATAGAAAAACCTTCATTTGTGAAGAAGAAATTAAATCGGAACACTTTGTAAAATTACTCTAAATTTGAATTTCGCGCCAAAATGGTTTTTGGAAGTTTTTCTGTGTTTGGAGGCCTCGTCACTGTCATTTTCGAAATTTTCTTTCATGCGGAGCTTGTTGCCGTAACTGTTTTTTCATGTTGTTTGACGGTGACATCAATGTTCTATGAAAAAGTGCTTTAGATGACTGGTGAGGGCAACTGGTGGCGGATCCTCATCTTCTTAACTCCTACCAATCTCTCATTACCCTACGTTTTTGAATTGAGCCTGAAAAAATGAAAATTCGGTTTTCAGCGCGCGAAAGAATGCCTGCTTAAGGCATGGCGCTGTGATCATCCTTGTCGGCACCTGAAGCCACCTTCCTCCCGGTTTGGACGCTAGAACGGCCGTTCCAGGTTCATAGCGACTGTTCCGCGCCAGCCATAATGATTAAGAAATTCATTAACTGGAAAACAACGATGTAACTTATTATTGTCTTCTTTTTCATCGCCTTCGAATAACTACTTTGCTTAATTCTTATTTATTTTCGTCTTTTTGGAACATTTGAAGCGTTTAATTGTGAAAAAATAGTTTATTGTTTGTTAGCTTACATAAGATGTACTTATATGTGAGGATTAAAAGAATATGAGTATTTTTAACTCTCAGAGGGATAAGAGCGACGAAAAAAAGATGAATCAGCTGAAAACAAAGCAAACCGGTGTGGATGTCAAACAAACACAATAGAGAAACCACTCCAGGAATACTGCAAAGGTTGGGGAAAAAGCCTAATTGCCGAACAGAAAATCTGTTTGCAACTCTTAAAAACTAGGAAAGCCTGCCGTATGGATCTGCCAGAAGCGCATTTTTACTAAGTTTGACGTACTTGCTCGGAACCGGCTCTCGACATACCAACGAATTGGCCCTCACGGCAGAATGCTTAAGTCCGTGGCATTTTGTTGTTATTGGTAGTGAAACGACCGGAGCGGGTCTTATCCTCTCCAGTGGCTTCCTGGTGACCGGCGTGGGCTTGACTTGATCAGAAGACTTGTTGTCAATCTTTCTGGCGTGTGATTTGAATTTTATGACTTTGTTCACCGCCAAATCTGTCCCCAACTTTGAAAGAATTCATTAACCACTTTAAATCCATTTTAAAGGAACTTCACAACATTTCAATAAATTATTTTAACGTCGCATACCTCAATTTGAACTATTTCGCAACGCGCTTGAAAGGATTTTGTCGACCGCCAAATCCATCAAAAGAAGTTTCACAACATTTCTCGGCACGCAAAAAGTTGCCTAAAGGCAGCATACACGCTCGTAAACGTGATTGAAGGATAACTACGGAAATAGGAATGGCATGACCCAGATCATAACGCCTACTGCATTTTGAAGTGTCAAAAATGACCCACAACGCCGTTATGGATGAGCAGAAGCTGCCCCGTGCCATAACTGTATTTTCACGCCCTTTGTATGTTTTGCCCTTTTCCCTGCAACGCAAGGTTGCTGAGTCATATTCACCGTCGGTACTGCTGGCATGATTGCCTAACAAGTGAACCACACACGTCATACTGACGGCGAGTCATGGCCCAACTAAACTTCGCGTTGGAGGAAAAATGGCAAATACAATCTGAGGGCATGAAAATACAGGGCGGAGCCAACTACAACTCGCGTAGCGGCGTTGTGGGTCATTTTTGACACTTCAAAATGCGTAGGCCTTATGTTGTAAGCTCATACGGCTCGATCCACATTGTTATCCCCAACCACGTTTACGAGCGCGTATGCTGCCTTTAACCTTTTCCACGGAGCGGAGCCCTTCATTTTGGGTATTCACTGAAACGATTTTCACACTTTTCAGCAAAAAGCCAGATCTTCAAACTTTACTGCGAAGCCCAACTTTTCGAATGATTTGCATCTGTGCTATAAGATCGTGCATGGTTTTTGCGACACTCCCTTTGACAACCTTCTTTTGTGTTTGTTCGCCACCATGTCCGTTCTCGCAAACATGGATTCCAACTTGAACAGGAAATTCACCTCTGAAGGCAGCATATTGAATTCGCTCGTTGCTTTAGTTCCCAAGTTCGATGTACTTGGGAATCTTGGCATTGCTTCAGTGTGTTTAGAAGTCTCTTCTGTGCCTTACAGGTTGTATTAGGGTGGGAATAATTATTGATCGATAAAGTTTCGACGATCCCGTCGTTTTCAAGGCCCTATTAGCATGTCACCAACTGTGCGCTCCCTGCTTCTTCGTGGCCAGAATGAAATCCTGGCTACGAATGCAATTCGCATTGCAGGCCACGAAGAAGCGAGGGACACGAAGAAGTTGGTGGGAAATGGGGCCTTGAAAACTGACGTGATCATCAGAAACGTCGGCATCAATCAATATTTTCACCCTAACAACCTGTAAGGCACAGAAGAGATTAAACACACTGAATTACTTGGCGTTCAGGGTTCTCAGAACTTGGAACAATTTGCCTGCAGAAATCGCTGAATCCGGAAACTTTTCGATCTTTCGAAGTAGACTATCCAAGTACGATCTCAAGTCACTATAAGTGGACGAGTGAGCGTCCACTCTGATCAAAAGGGTATCTTACTGATTCTTTGTGCCCAGAAGCGGTGGCTTCGAGTCTCTTGAGACAAGACGACGATTCTGATTTTGTAAAAAAATTATCTGGCAAAAGGTTCATATTTTGTCCCATTCTTACTTCTGCCATTGTTATGCCATCTTTTTAGTTTACCAAGAATCTCATTCACATACGTGTACTCCTCTATAAAGCGTCGTAATTCACATCATTCTCGAGGCGCGAGCGGGGCGCGCGACGCCTGGGCCTCCGTCTTGCCCTCCGCTCTCTCACTGGCTCTAACCTCCGCTCCGGCACCATCTCACGCGAAGGAACCATGTGAATTTCTGCCGTTTTATAAAGGCCTGTATATGTATGTTTCTTTATTTCCCAAAATAAAGTCACTGAATGAATGAATGAATGAACAGAATGCTACATACATACATATATTATAAATTGAGACCTCCCTAAAACTCCCGGTTGATCTGATAGGCTCGAACAAAGCCTTTCTAAAATATACAATTGTATTTCGTATAGGAATTCTTCAATAATCCTGAATAAATTTAAATGAGACCTCTCCACTTATTTTAAAAAATGATGATTTAATCCGAAAATCTGTGTATTCTATTCGCTTCGGGTGAATGCCCCTGGCAAATTTATCCGAATATTTGTTGAAAAATTTTTCAAAAAATTCATAAAAAGCATAAAAAGAAATCATCTCAAACCATCCCGTTATGTTTGCCTTAGTTACTGCAGATAGCGAAAAAATTCCAAAAAGGGTAAAAACGCGGTGAAAAAACTGCTAACGAATTAAAGTAGCTGAGATGATAATGAAGTTTATTAGCAGCATTAGTAAATAATTGCGCAGAATTCAAAGAATAAAATTGCAGAGTCGGTAAGGGTTATCCCACACCTTGCTGGCGCCGCCTGTTGTCATGGTAACGGCCAATGAAGCTATGGAGGTTCCACTTTATGATTGCTGTGTTTGCGCCAGTGCGATTGAAACCCTATTCTACTCATGTATAGTGCGTATGATAATAAGGTCCAGCATTTTTTCCCCATCCGTGGTTTAAAGGCAGCACATACACGCTCGTAAACGTGGTTGGGATTACAACGTGAATCGTATCCGTACGGCTTTACAACATAATGCCTACGCATTTTGGCCCCCGCCCGTTCTTTTCACGCCCCCTGTAGTTTGGCTCTTTTCCTGCAACGCAAAGGTTGCTAGATCATCTTCACCGCTCAGGTGCTGTTCGTGGATGACCTGACAAGTGAATCACACACGTCACTGACGGTGAAGATGACCCAGGAGCCCTGCGTTGGAGGAAAAGGTCAAATACATGGGGTGTGAAAATACGGGCGAGGCCAAACCTGATACTCCTGTAACGGCATTCTGGGTCGTTTTTGACGCTTCAAAATGCGTAGGCATTATGTTTTAGGCCATACGGTTCGATTCGCAATCTTATCCCAAACACGTTTACGAGCGTGTATAATGCCTTTAAAGTGATACTACCATGCTCACTGATCTCAACCTGCAGAAAAACTTATAAAACATTAAACTGGATTCTTGAACATTACTGAACTCAGAAACAAAAATTTCATCCTATAAGCAATCATGATAGATTCTAAGCTCATAAGAATTACAACTTTTATTGCAGAAACGACGCAAAACCAGCATACAAATAAAAGTTCATAACCAGTGAAACCGGGTGATTTGTAAAACCATACCGATCCAATTAGACACTCAATACACCAAATTAATTACGACGAAGAGAATTGTATATTTTTCTAGACAACGAAGTTGTTGACGTAAAATATTTATTATATTAATTACGAAAATAAATTAAATACAGAATACGAATACCTTGAAAATAATTACGATTGCCTTTTGTCGATCAGCTCCTTCCTTGAGCACTTAACTCAATCCAGCATTGGCCACAAGGAGAGGAGTGCGGAGTAGGATACCCGCACTCAACTCAATCCAGCATGTGGCCATTTAAGTAAGGAGAGGAGTGGTGAGTGGATACTCCGCACTCTCTAACTCAATCCAGCATTGGCCATAGGCAAGGAGAGGAGTGCGAGTGGATGTGCCCGCACTCAACTCAAACCAGCAATGGCAACAAGGAGAGGAGTACTGAGTGGATGCACTTGCCGTCCAACTCAATCCAGCATCGACCACAAGCCAGATGGAGTGCGGAGTGGCTACCTCGCCCTCAACTCAATCCGTAGTGAATAACCTGGAGCGCTGGTGGCAGCGCTCAGAAGAGGCGAAGACGAAGATCGTCACCAAAAGAGGGTGACGACGAAGGCAGCCCATCGAGAACAGCGAACATTCGCTGTGAGCTCTAAAGACGACAACACTGACGACCCGTGGTCAGGAACTTCCCGCACGCGTTGATTTTTCCGCGCGCGATCGTATGTAGAACAGAACGAAGTCAAGGCAGGAGCTGGTCGACAGAAAGCAATCGTATGTGATATTGAGCAGTGCTTATATAAATGAGCTCATGTCTGATTCTGATATTATCGCTAATGGTTTACGTCCTTTCTTCTCTTGGCCGACTGAATGCAGAATACACGATCGCAACCATAGTCAAGATCTCAGAACAGTCAGGGGTGAGTACGTCGGCACAATAAGTTAGTACTCTAGGGCAGACATCGGCGGATACAACCCCCCTAGTTGTGAACAGGAGCTGCTGGTTAACGGCAGCATATCGTGCCAACGTATGCTGGAGTGCAATCCTCGTTATCGACAGCCTGTTCTGCAAAGGGAGAAACAATTCCGGACTGTCACCCTCTTTACCGGTGTTGGATATGATCCTATCACGGCCAGCAGCAAGGAGGCCAACCTCGCCGCGATCAGCATCAAGCGACATCATCCTCGCCACGATCCCGCTAACGAGGAGGCTTTCACTCGCGATGGGCCATGGGGGATGATCCCCTCAGCGTTCAAAAATAATGTCTGAAAAGTTATATAAGGTCATCTCTCTCGGACTGGCCTCAAACGGCCAACTGCCCTCAGCGAGACTGGCCGCCTTAAAGGCAGTGTTCACGATGAAAATCGTTTTTCTGTTTTTCCGCCTATCATGAAAACGGCCCATGCTGACTCCAATGAGGTCACTGAAATCGTACAAGACCTTCTGGGAACGGAGTTATGGTCCCTCAAAGATTGAGCTATGGGAAACATGGTGCCAGACGAGATTGTCCCGATACTTGTAATTTCCGTTTCTTGCAGCCGATCTATGCGAAGCTGACCTGAGAGTAAAGAGAGAAGCTGAAAATGAAGGGAAGAACGGGGCTAATGATTAAAATCATCGCTCATCTCACAATCTCGAGCGTCCATTCATTTGTTCACGTCGGTGAACGGGCGTGTGATGCGCTTTTGAGGTTTGCTTAGCGCTCCGAAGTGGCAACTTCCGGCTCTTTGGAGACGTTTAATGGCTCGTTTATGCGTTCTTTCGAAGTCAACGTTACAGTGTGCCTCTCCACTACCCATTCCTAGTGGAAAACTGGAAACACATTTTTTTATCGTGAACACACTGCCTTTAAATACCCGCCGCCGTCGTACAAGAAGATGCTGCAATGTTCATTCGTATCAGACACAAATCATTAAAGGAGAGTGTCAGCAGAAAGGCTGTGCGTAACTCAATTTTGTAATTTCGTAAATCGTAATTTTTCAAATTCATTGAAATTTGTAAAATCATGTGAATTCGCAGTTCGTAACTGATGATGAGTAATAAGCCCACACATAGCCCAAACCTCATTCGACGTAGAAAATAACTTCAGCACTTCCAGTGATGAAGTGTTTCAATATCAAAAAAAGTTTGATGTTGGGTTTCAAAATAATGCGCTGTTCTGACTTAGAAGAAATTCTCAGGGTACACACGTGGGATAGAAACGACTTAAAGGCTGTGGTCACGATGAAAAACGTTATAGAAAAAACTACAAAAATCTTAGACATCAAAAACAGCTGAAAAACTATGAAGGTAGAGTTGGTGAAAACCGGGCTAGAATTAGAGTTCTCTAGGGCCCAAAGAAGCTAGTTCAAATGCACACGTGCACAGCGATGACGAAAAAGATCGCCGTCTCATGCCGAGCAGTCAAAATCATCGACATTCAGAGGACGAAATAATTGCAAATTTAACGAATAAAAACAGTTGAACAATGAAAGCATCACTTCAGTCAATGTTTTTGACTAGATGTGCACATAAATCCAAAGCTTCATGGCTGATTGAGAATTCAATTTCGGGCCAGCTGATATTCTTGCACCCCATATCAGAGGTCACGATGCCGATTGATGTGGAGTGGGCACTCGTCCACCATCAAAAGTCAAGAAAGTTCAGGTTTCAAATGGCCTGTTTAAAACAGTGGTTTTTCGCGATTTTTTCTTATAGGTCCTATTACTCGAGACCCAAAAAAGGGCTTTAGAGAGAAAAAGACGACAAGCATATTCGATCGCGACCACTGCCTTTAAAAGCAAACAAAAAGAAGCCACGTTTTGCCCTACATTTGAATACGAAAGTTTAAAAAGTCATCGCTCAATAGAAGCAAGGAGGTAAACACTGTGATGAGGGAGAATCACGCGGTTGGAGTGGTTTCGGGCTATATCTGTCAAGAAAAGGCTATTTGAATGAGGTAGCCCTTCGAAAGAAAATACTTATTTTGCAAAACCACGTTTTGACGCAGAAATCGAGTCTACCCTTTATATTTGTGGAGCGCATACCCTGAACGAAGTTAAAACGTCTCTCCCCATAAACACTCGGTTGTTGGGGTGGAGACAGCCGTCCGAGAGGGGTAGGTTGTTTAGGATTCTGAAACGTAAAAAGGTGAAAGCTCCCTCAAATGTCTATAAATGCGAAAAAATAAACAATTTCTGATCCTATTTTCCTTTTACTTGCTAGGAATGTCTTGAATTCTCTGGCTTTTCAAATCCCAATAACCTTTTTCGAAAAGGTACATGGGTGACTTTGCAGCCATACATACTTTTGTTGAAATGTTTCCGAACTACTAGATTACCACTTTTTCCGATCAACTTGCTTAATTGCGCTTCGAAGATAGACATCCATCAAACTTATCTGTGAGGAAGCAACAAAACTCTGCGTCGAAAAAGTGTCTCTAGGCTAGAAAAATATTTTTCAGATCCCTAAGCAGACTTCCATTTCACGGAATACCAGTTTTTTGTTGGTAACTTTTAAACGGCTTTAGATGGAGGTTGTTTTCGAGATCTTCTTGAAATTCTGCAAAGAAGTGTGTATTAAATTCCAACCTATTTGCTCTATTAGCCAGCCATATCTTTAGAGCCCAGCCGCGTATTTAATGCCCATATCGTGGTCGAATTCCTGTAAGTAGTTGCAAACAGCCGCATTTGATTTGATTGATTTGATTTGATTTATTACGACGTTTAAGACAGCCGCATGAAACATGAGTACAATGAGTACAATGATAGTGAGATTTGAAAATATAGATTATATACAATACAAAGTAACAAGAATAAAGTGAATGCAACTACATTTTGAGTTTCTGCTCTCTCCGATACCTGTCAATCACGTCGCAATTTCCTCAATCGCTGATAACTTCTTGGGCTCCAGCAAAACGTTTAAAAACGTGATAAAGTGTTTATGTGAGCAAGGTTCTGCATCCAATCGGCTGTAGATAGAAACCCCGCTCTTATTGCAAATGAGCGATGCAGCAAGAAGTTTGATTTAGCTCGAGGTATTACATTTTTGAACTGCTCTCCTCTCGTTCTTGTTCGCCTAAGGCTGAAAAACTGTGAGACCTCATTTTATAACTTTATCGTTTGGGAAGTTTATAGTACCATGCATACATCAAAAACTTTTCCTTCTTGACTCGAGCTGTGGGTAAAGTTAAAATAACTATTCCTTATATAGGACCTTGGTATTCTGGTATACAGAAGCCCATTTTTCTTAATTAAAAGCTTTCTCGTGAAGTTAGTTCTGACATTTCTCAATTCTGAGAATATCCCTCTTTGCATGGATTAAAAAAACAGTGGTTGCACACTCCATGAGAGGTCGAATATATGTTTTGGTATGCTTTCAAGAGTGGCGATCCTATTCGTGCAGAATACCTTGAACATATGATAAGTGCGAAGAGTAACACCTTGCTTTGAATCTCTCTTTAATGTGACCCGCTGAAGTCCAATTTGTGGAGGTTATAAAGGATTTTCCCAAATCTCTTACTGATCCACTCAGAGCAATGATGTTGGCATCTATAGTACATATAGTTGAAAGTCACGTCAGACCTACCCAAATCTCAAATAGTTTGCTTTATGAGGAGCCAACGGTAATTGCCATTCTTGGAGCCCACCGAGAAATTATATCAATTGTATTTTGAATTTCTAAACGTAATCAGGTGACGATTTGATTGACGTATAGATTTTGAGATCACATCCGCATACTGTTTACACTCAACATTGCATAATGCAAAAGTCTCTCAGGTAAGTCGGCGATGAAGATATTAAATAACACCGGTGAAAGGACCCCACCCTGGGGTACCCCTGCTTTATCAACCTTTGTATAGATGAAAATGATGAATTTATTTTCACCTGGAACGTACGCTCTGTTAAATAAAGCTTCGATCCATCGGATGACCACCACGGTGGGAATTTTTAGCTTAGTGATGTTGTACATCAGTTTTCGATGGCTCACTCTATCGAAGGCCTTGGCGAAGTCAAAATAAATTATAACGCACGCTCCTTTTTCATCGAGTGTTTGAGGCCAGCTATTAACACATTGTAGTAGGATTAGTTTCAACAGATCTGCCATTCACAAATCCATGTTGCGACATCGGTATTATGCGGTTTTCGTCCAGGTGATGAACAATGTGCTTTTTCAATGGTTTCTCGAAAAGAGGCGACAGACAAAAGGGATGTGATGCTTACAAGTACCTATAGTTTCCTGGGTCATGAGATGGTTGTTTTTCAAAATAGGGGCTATTAGAATGAGTGCCTTCCATCGATATGGCACTTCCCCAGACATCATGGACTGATTGAAAATGTACGCTGATGGATTTGCAATGGCAAGACGCAGTACCCTGGATAGAACGGCCGCTGGAATGAGGTGTCAGGTGTAAGCGAGAACGATCTTTTCCACTTTCTTAAAGGCATCGTCCGACGATGAAAACCGAATTTGGGTTTATGCGTTCATTCGGACTAGTGGGCCATTACAATGTCACTCAGAAAAGTTTGGAGTTACAAAACCGTCTCTGAATTTGAGAAGATTCGCTTACCTCAAATTGGCTTCCTGGGTTTGGGGGGGCCGGCCTTGGGGTCCGATCCGTTGTTACAAGGAACAAAGCTCCTGGGTTGCTGGACGGCGGGCGAGCCTTGACGCGTCGTAAGGGCGCGGCATACAATACACACGCCAGTCACTTTCGAATTCGGCATCGATCGAAAGCAGCCGGCAGCAACACTGGACGCAGCAGGTGGGCAGCCCATTTTCCCCATTCAGTTGAAGTCGTAGTTGAGCGGCATCCTCGGTGAATTGCTTCCAACGCGCTGCGCCAAGGGAACGAAGCGTAAAACTGTTCCTTGCATTCTCTGCGCAACTATCCCAAGTTGATGCCGGCTGCGGAAATTCAAATTTGCTATGAACTTTCTAAAATGGGTTTTTCTCAAAAAAGTTGACGTTTTTGAGGGGGCGTTTTGCTACCGTTAGTCACTATAGGGATAGTACAACACGAAAACATCAAAAACCCAAATATGGTTTTTCATCGTGTACGATGCCTTTTTAACGCTTGATAGATTTCGTCTGGCTGGAACCAAGGAAATAGATCTCATTGAGCAATTACTTCATAATCAAAATCTGGTAAATGTCCATCGTCTGGCAAAAATACATTAGCAAATGTTTTAGCTAAAACATCCAGCCTTATCAGCTTCAGTGACAGCTATTCTCTGCCCTCGTATCTGAGGGCATCCGATCCCAGCTTTTTTCTGGTATGTTTAGAATTCGCATTATCTATAAAAGCATTTTTATCATTCAGAGTTAAAGCTGATTATTTTTTCTCAAAGCTCTTATTAAATTTGGCGAGTTCTTTATGAAATTTTTGAGAATACTCTCTATACCCTGCCCAATAACCAAGAGGATTTAGCGTAATTATAAAGCATTCCTTGTGCTCGAACATTTTCTCTAGGTATGCGGAGCAGATTACCAAGTTTCGCTCGGACCTGAACAAAAGGCGCTTACCTATTTTAAAGCTTGTTGTAAGATCTCAACGAAAAATTCGTATCTTTGATTCAATGGTCTCGAGGTGCTCCGGAAAGAATCGATCCAGCGGATATTGCACAAATAATTGCAAGCCTGATTACGAAGTCACATTTGGAGAAATGTCGACGGTAGACTATAGGGTAGTCAAACCCAGCTCCTGGAATGTGAAATACTATACTGTTGTGATCACTCAAACCGATTGGGGAGCGTACAGTTACATTGGAGCATAAACCAGAATCAGAAGCAATCAGCAAGTCAAGAGTAGATGACCTTCAGGTGGATTCTCTTTATTACCTGTGTTAACTTTTCGTGATCTTTGAGCATATTATCAAATGCTGTAGACGAGGTAGAAGTAGCTTGGAGGTTATGCCAGCAAATGTCAGGAAATTGAAATCACCTACAATAATTATACGGTACTCTGATGTGACTAAATCAAGCTAACGGCTTTGATTAACTGCTCCGAGTTGGCTAATGTATTACGAAGGCACCCCAGACAACCACAAAACGAACAGTATCCCCGTTACAATAAATATTCAGGGCAAGAATTTCATATCCATCTCTCACTGATTCCGAAAACAGAAGAGAATGTGGAAAAATGTTCCTCACAAAGATTGCCACACCGCCGCCTTGAACAGAGGGCCTATCGCAGCGAATAACATCATAATCGTTAATCCAGTTACTGAACATAGAGGAATTCAGGTGTTGCTTTTTGAGCTAAGTGTCTGAGAATGCATACAATGTCAAAATGAGAACTAAAAACATGATCGACATGACTCGAATTACTTGGCAAAGACCTTGGTGTTAGCGTATAGACATCGGATACTCTGAGGAAATCTATGATTATCAAGATTTTGACTGCGAGAGACAGGTAACCTTCATAAGATGCTTTGAGTGTCAGAGGTAGCTCGGAGTCATGTCGAGGTTGGAATTTCCAGAACCCATCTCAGCACGCGAACGCGTAACTGATGGCTGTGCCCAGAGCGCGGAGACAACCTAGCGTCCCGCCTGCGCCTTACTTCCTCCTCAGCCAGAGACTCCCGCAGAAAAACTCTGGCCGGAAAAGGAGCGTAGGCGAAATGCTCTATTGATACACTGTTGTTGGAGAAATCGAGCAAGGCAATACAACTTCTTCAGCGGTCTTCTGTTCCGGGATGGTTTGGACGACCTAAGCGATAAACAGCGGTCGGCCTACATTCAACATTCAGATAAGCAAGGATGTTCATAATATGGTCGTAGTCATATGCAAGCCTATTGTTAACGGAAAGTGAATCCAACTCCGGAATGTGTTGAGCACAACAACGGAGCGGAGTCGCTCCTTCCTCACCACATGGCACAAACACTTTCCTATCAACATGCTGAACAGAAGAAGGAAGACTAGGCTGCGATAACGGACAAGACAGTTTTCTCTCTCAGCTTCAGCTAACGCGCTACCTTTAGGCTCTGGGATTCTCAGCACTTAAAACTGACACCTTATCTTGGAGCTCTTTGATTTTTCATCAATATACCAGCACCACACTGGGTATCAATGATGTGTGAAATAAGAGTTTTAAGGCAATCAGGAATTCTCTTAGACAGACAGAAGCTGGGTGGTGGTCGTAATGTTCCCCTAACCGCAAAAGAGAGGCGGAGGAAACAGGGGAGGAACGAGGCGTAATTAGACGCTATCTTTGCTTCCATCCAATTACCTGCTTCTGCCTCCCGTCTTCCTCCGCCCCCTTCTGCGATTGGGAAACATTACGACCACCCCCCAGCAGCTTGAGGATAATGGTGCTGGAACGAAGAGGACCGTGCCAGATTCTCAAAGTGTGGTGTGAAGATGATGCTTCACTCTTTCCAGTATGAGATCCAAAACGTGCCTGCAGGTGGTCAAGGTCAGAAAAAGTTGTTTTTCTTACCTGTACAAGAATGGTTTTTCAAACATGTGCAGCATTTGGAGACCTACTTCTTTGGTACCAAGAAAAATTTTCCCAGGTGATCAGAGTCCAGAGATGGTGAAGTTCAATGAAAATATCGCTTTCCCACCTATACAGAAACATTTTTGGAACGGGCAAAATCTTGGGACCTATATGGGGGGGGCGCACCCTCCAATCAGACCGATCCCATTGCCACGCCCGACCCTGCATCTCTGAAATAAGGTCC